>MU223556.1:2609459-2665588 GCA_018584345.1 Thuja plicata | reverse complement strand
GCTTGAACATTGCAACTTCTCTTTTCTTGTCTTCTTCTCTCATGCATCCATGGCAATCCATTTAGATTACTCTTGCACTTGCATGTTAGATTAGATTCATATTTTATTTCATAGAATAATCTTGCATATTTCCTTTCATAGATTAGTTTGCTTTCATGCATTGTTATCATATAGAATAGCTTCCATTTTCATTTGCATGCATACTTGATGATCATGGAGACTAGCACTCTTGCATTTCCTCTTTAAATCTCTCATTTTATGGTGTACTTGCATGGGCACAAACTAGTTCTAAACTGAGGTCCTCCCTTATAAACCCTTGCACTCCATGAATAGAGAGCTATGAGTCACCATTTGAGACCTCATTCTTGAGCAATCTTGGATATAATGACTCATAGAAGTGTGTCAACATTTTAGTACACGCTAAGTTTTTTGGGTTGATTATTGGAATATTTTTTATGCCACTGATTCACCCCCACCCCCCCCCCCCTCTCAGCTATTACTAACAATAACTTAGTGATTTTTATCTTCCTTTCTTCGCAGCTTCTCTTGATAATTTTAAGATTACTTGGTAACCTTTTCTGTCTTACTTTCTCTTCTTTTTTAACATAGTCAGAACGTAGGGTTCTGAAATCATGTGGTCATCCCAGCCAATATTAGCTTATAATGAATCTAACCTGCATCCAACCAAGAGACCACTCATTTCAAAAAAAAATTTAATTGTGTATATATTGTGATGTTTTTTTACTAGCATCGAATATCATCCTGACATACTAATGAAAAATATTTCCAATTCCAATTCTCGGGTATAGCCCTCAGCGAGAGCACATTATTTTGAAGTTTTGACTAAGAAATAC
This sequence comes from Thuja plicata, assembly GCA_018584345.1. Lineage (NCBI taxonomy): Eukaryota > Viridiplantae > Streptophyta > Pinopsida > Cupressales > Cupressaceae > Thuja > Thuja plicata. The sequence continues at coordinate 2,664,734 of MU223556.1, read as the reverse complement.
CTCTACCTTCTATCGAGAACCAGTTGGGGTACACCACTAGTAGGGAACAACCCTGAAAAAACATTAACCCCCGACACAAAACAAAGGGAAATGAGAAAACCAAAGAAAAAAAAACAAAACCAAGGAAACACTAAATAAAACTAAATACTAAAACACAAAGGGGAACTAACTTACACCTACCAAATTGAGACTAAAGTCAAACTATGTAAAAAAAACTTAGAACAAAAATCATATGAGTTGTTGGTTAATTGATTTTTCTTTACATGTAGTAGAAATAACCTACTCCGCATAGTTCTAATGAATGCAAGCTCATCTTTGTACTCAAAAAAATAAAATTTGGGCAAGCTTTTTTCAAATTATGGGTACAAATCATACAAAATCAAAAGTTGTGGCAACTCTTCATGATCATGTTTAATCCACAAATATGTTTTATTACCCTTAGCATCATATTCAAATTAGAAATTATTTAATTGAAAGGGATAATGGAAATATACAACCTAATTCAATGAGTTTCCAAGTATGGATGTATACTCACACAACCTAAATTATTCTTCTAGAGGTCTTAACTTAGGGTACACCACTACATCCTCATCAAGTACATGCACACCATAAGAAGACACACATTGGTGTTGTACTATACCTATCATTACAACAAGGTTCAAAAGGCAAAGCATCAAGACTGTGATCCTTGCTATAATTATCATTAGTCCTAATTAATAAATCATCACATTTAACCTCATTAGGACTAACAATTTCACTCATAATCATGCCTTTTGGATTATAGGCATTAATAATATCATTAATCAAATCATAATCTTCCTCAAACCTCAAAGAAACATGCTCAAAATCACCCTTACCTTCTAAAGTAATCTCCCAAGCTAGCATGAAGTCAGGACAACTTACTTTTGGATGTAGATCAAATAGATGAACTCTACATGAATCAGCTATTCCAACATATGATATGTGAATGGAATAACTATAAATTAACATTTCTTTACACAAACATGATATCAAATTAAGCATTTTTCTACCTCATCTATTGACAGAGATGGGAAGTCGTCTTGTTTGTGGATTGGCAAGGCCCAAGAATTGTCTTTCTCATGACATGATATTTTGTCTCCATCACATTCTTGAAAATTACCATCAAAGTTATCTAATTCTAGCACAACATCACTATCAACAAGATTGCAATCATTAAAACATGATAAATGGTCTTCCCTATATAATTTGTTTGAATGTGTTAGATCAACAACAATGAAAACATGAAAATACTCCATCATTCCACATTGTTGGTCATGTGAAAGTGGTGCAGACCCTAGGATAGCATTTTGATCATCTTCTTGAACCTCTTGTGTCACCTCCATTTGATTTTGATCATGATTAACATTCAAAAAAGGAAGAGCGTCATCACTCATGATTTTATGAGAAGAGATTTCTTCATTTTCACTTGTCATGAAAATGTCTATGAATGTATTTATAATTTCACTCTCTTCATCATTTTTAATTGTCCCACCATCTTTCTCTTGTATTCTAATCACTTTATCTTTCCCATTAGGAAAATACATATCATCCAAAGTCTTGTGGATTTGATCATATTCATTTTCTTCCTTTATTGATTGATTATCCCAATGTTCCTCTATAGGAATTAGTACCTCTTCAATAGTCATCTTTCCTTTCAAATAGAATTACATCCTTCCAAGAAACACATGACAATATATCTCATTGTATTTATTTGTGAAGTGTATCCTACATCCATCCATCCATCCATGCAAAATCTGATAATGACATAGGAATACCCAATTATTGTAACCTCTTGTTCAGTCTACTTTGTTCAAGTGGAATATCCACCCAACATAGATTATGATCATCTGTGTCTTTATCATGTGAACCTTTCTCAATCTAAAAAGAGCCATGAAAAATATCTTGTGAAGATGTCAAAGATTCCTCACTTGTTGGTTGTTCGTGACAATAATTCTCGAGTAGTACTGCATTTGTCTCATTCTCTTAGATTTTTCCATTATTTATTGATACCTCATGACCATTTTTATGGAAAAATCATTTGGTAACTTGATTTATTGATTGCAATCAGATTTTAGACTCATTCCATCTTCATTTTTGCACACCTTACCATGCTTATATGACTGAATGACAAGATTTCCATATGGAATATCATCATGATTTGATGCATTGAGCACAGGAGTGTAACTAGAATATGACATTACAGTCAAAGGGGCATCATTGGGAGGTAAAATACTTGCATCCAAGGTTGTATCATGTGCATTTTGACTCCAACTCAGATCATGAAAGTTGTTGATATGATTCTTTCTATTGACTGCTTGCATAATTTGGAGAGTAGGCAAGTTGTAATTTGTTGAATGAGATGATTGCAGCTAATTTGATGTATTTCCTGGATTGATATAGAGCTACAATGGTTGGAAACATTCAATCAATTGCATATTGAAACTTTCATCTGGATTATTTGTGCCATTTATAATATCACGTCTATATTGTGCCAAGAAAAGAGCCTTCCTGAATCCATCATGCAAGGTAGTAATCTCACCAAAAGATCTAATTGTGCCTATAAATGAGACATCCAAACAGCATAAATAATTCTCTTTTAACATTAAATCATGCACCATCCTTTTTGAATCTTGAACCCTTTGATACATGAGAAGTAATCGATGATTAAATTGGGCAATAGACTATTGAGGTGTCCTCATAATAGCAAAATAAAATAATGAATCTTACGCAATCACATTGGGATCAAATTGAATTAAGAGTAGATTTTATAGTTCAACCCATGATCAAATCTAATTGGATGGAAGTCTTACATACCACTAAAGTGCTACACCTTGAAATGTCCGGACAATAGATTGCAAACAACATCTTTATGTTCAATTTTAGGAAAAAGCATTAGCTCCTTGCAAATCCTAACATGATTCATAGTATTTTGTCCATTATTGTGGAAGAACAAAGGAAACCTATTGTGTGAATGTAAAGAAATCTCATGGAGACCTCCTGGTATACACAAAGGACTACCCATTGAAGTTATATCTCCTCAAGATCTAACCCATCCAAGTGAGCATGTAACCATGAAAGCTTTTGATTTGGCCCTCCTACTGCCACTTTTTTTGTCGTGACGATGGAGGGTTTCCATATAACCAATGCTCTAATTTTCTAAGTTGTTCCAAGAATGAATTTCAATTCGGCCCTCCTTCAAGTGCAACTTCTGTTGAGGGTTATTTTTACACAAGTCAATTGCTAGGAATTCGATATCTAACTTCCCCTCTTGAAAGAATAACAAAACTATTCCCAAGGTTCTCCATGGTCATGGTACAACCACTTGGAAAGCTCATTCAAAGGTAAATGTGAATGTTCATAAGGAGGTATTTTCTAGTATGATTCAAACTCAGGCTGCAAAACAAACTTTAGCACTTTTTGTATTTTCTCAAAGTTCAATGTATGCAATTTCCTAAAAATGTAGATCTAATTTAAAAACTTAAGATGATTTCATATATTAACCGATTTCCAAAAAATATCAAAAGACTTAGTAATAATAATTATAAGCAAATGTGTTCTAAATGAAATCTAATGGACATAAACTGTCATTGAATCACGTTTGTAAATTAAATGATGAAAAGATGGAAACCAACAAAACACAAATCGGGTGAACTCACAATTCCATGTTAAGAGGATGAAATATTTTGAAGAAACTTTACCCCGATGCAAGATTTTTCAAAATCTATCAAATCATGAAGTCGCCAGATGTACGCACACATGAGATAAATTTATATTTAAACCAATAGAACAAATATTTCTAATAATTCACCATAGCAAGATGGAAAATAATGATAAACTCCAAACTAATTGATCGTAGATACATTCACAATAAAACCCATTTGTCTCTCTGAAATAAATGAACAAGCATGCACATATTCATAAATTTTGCATAGATGGTAGAATAATCACACTATCAATGAAGCACCAACAACATATAGTTTTATTGCATAAAATATCCCCCTAATTACATCTTTGTAATGAAGTTATTTAATGCTTCAACTTGGAAAACAAGAAAATCGTAGCTAGGGTTTCATCTACATAAAAACATGGAGTAATAAAATTAAATCTATTGTTTAACAAAGAAAAACTACTCCTAAAATAATTGCTAACAATTTTTCCAGGATTCTCATCTATGTGTACATCAAATACATGCAAAATCAGACTGGAATCATCCCCTAAAATGAAGGAAATCAAACTGACAAACTCACCCAAGAATTTGAAAAAATGGAACATTGGTTAGCTCAAGAGAATCATAGTGCTGAGACTATTTTTTCTTTATAATCCTTAAGGAAAATTTCTCGTAATGATGAACATGGTCTTAACCTCTTGCATGGCATTTCTCATATTATTAATTCCAATGTCAAATCCATGTCTAAATGTACTAAAGACTTAGGCTATGTTCCACCCACTACACATGTTGAAAGTTCTTTGCCTATCTCAACTTCCATTCCTAACATCTCAACTTATGCTCCACCACTTATCACAACTTCAATTCAACCTTCTATTCACATACATGTAAGTCTTCCTAATTCTAATTTTCCATCACTTCTCACAAGTGTCCTATGTGTTTCATTGCCCACATCAGCACCTTCATATCATAATGTGCCTTTTTAATATTCCAATATCCCTTATATCTATGCTCCTAATGTGATTCATGCCTCTTTGAACATTCCTTCCTCTTCCAATAAAAATATTCCAAACATTTACAATATTTCTCCTCCTATATTTCTTCTATTGATTCCACCATTAATAGCCTAGCTCAAACTGTCTCTTCCTTGCAGCAACAACTTGCTTCCTTGACTCAATCCAAATTCAATATTACCACATGTGACATTTCTAATCATTTTTCCTTAGACATAATCCAAGTTTTTATCCCTCAAATTTTTTAGATTCCTCATCTTGAGACTTATAATGGTAAGGGAGATTGTGTGACTCATGTTTAAACTTTTCAAACCTTGTGTAGTGACTTTGTTCACGACTATAGGTTCATGACTAATTTGGTCACTAAGACCTTTCAAGACAAAGTATTGCAATGGTATTGTTCCTTGCCTCCTTATTCCATTGATTTCTTTAAAAAAAATTCTAATGCTTTTATTCAACAATTTCAAAACAATATTGGTCCTCAAATATCTTTGATTAATTTAATGCATTGTAAACAAGGTGTTAAAGAAAAAGTTAGTGACTTTATTGGTAGATTTAAAAATTTGCATTCTCATATTTCTTATCTTATGTCTGATATTGATATACAACGCATATTTATTTCTAATTTGCAAAAAGACATTAGACATAAGATTCTCCTTATTGAGTTTTCTTATTTTTCAAAATTATGCATAGTGCTTCATCATTATCAACTAAAAGTGTTTCAGTTTGATAGAAACACTCCAATGGATCTTTTTACCATTGATAAGAGTGATGTTGCATCTAATCCTAACAAGTTTCATAAGCCTAACAAATACAAGATCAAAAAATCATCCAACACAGTAGATGATCAAGTGGAAGCAGCATCCAAAGGTGTGGCTACTTTGACCTCTATTTTTAGACCTTCTCGCAATTTTACTCCTTTATCTGAATATTTTCATAATGTGATGACGAAGTTACTAAATGATAATATTATTAAGCTTCCTCCTATCAAACCAATTTATCCAAGCAAACCTCTTCCTCGATCCTTTGATTCCAAATCCTTTTGTCAATACCATCGTCAAGACAGTCATGATACTAAAAAGTGTTATTCTTTGCAGAACACTATCCAATACCTTATTTATTCTAATGCTATATTTATTGATGCTTATATCAATCAGGGAAAAAAACATTTTGCACCTCCTAACTAGAATTTTCAAATATGTACTAATAATTTTCCATCTAATTCAACCAATATTATTGCACAACCTTCTTCTTCTACTATAGACAGTATTTATGATGATAAAGTTGAAGAAGCCAACCATGTTGTTAACCATGTTGAGAATATCCAACCTAAACCTTTACCTAAACCTCAACCTCAGCTTAAACCCTGCATCACCTTTGATCCCATTGAAACAATTAAAGCGCTTGATGGTCCTCTTTACATTACTGCTAGGGTTGTCGGTATTCCTTCCTGTGGTGTTCTTGTTTATTCCACTTGCATGGTGAATGTTATAAATGAAGAGAATCTTTTCAATAAACATTTCCAAAAGGATTCCTATGATAAATTTGATGTCTTAATTCAAACTTGCAATTTTTTCTTTTAACCTCCTCATGGTTATATATATTTTCCTATAGACCTTTGTGGAAATATTGTGGATACTACCTTCATTGTTATTCCTACTTCCCATAAATTTCAAGTCAAGATTGGTCTTCCTTGGTTGTTCTACACGCAGTTCATAGATTCTCCTATTCACAAATGTCTTAAAATCCCTCATGATGGTGAGATCAAGACCATTAACCATAGTCTTTACCATTCTTCTAGGCCTTGAGACTGTGTTAACCTTGATTTCTTTTAGCCTTCTATACCTCAATCACCTCTAATTCATCCTGGTTATATTTTCCGATCATACCAAGCCTTCAAAGCCAAGAATATTTCTAAACTTAGTAAACCCAAAGTTGATCCTAGTTGTGGTCTTCTTCCTATACCACCAATTCATGCTTTATCAACTTCTCCACCTATTATTGTCTCACCTAAATAATAAATGGAACCTATGTTAATTGATCCCACTCCACCTCAAATATCTAGCAAGACCAAACATAACTGACATGCATGTGATCGTCGTCGCAAGCGTCGAGCTAGAGTCTGTGTATGTATCTCTCATAATCTTTCTTCACCTCATACACCTCCTACTTAACTCTACTTTTATCAAACTATGCTTGAACCTATAAAGGAAGATAATAATAACAAAGTTCAAATGGATAAACATGATGATTCTATTTGTATCTTATATTCTATTACAATTGATCTTAATGAAGAAGATACTCTTGATGATGATGTTATTAATACTAACAATGATATACATTCTAGTGATTCTGATGATTATGAGACTATTGATCTTCATAATGAGTTTCCAGTTATGATTTTGCAATAATAATCAATCACTCCTAGTAACGAACACAGTGATCTATCTTCACATAATGGTCCTTGTTTGGAATTGGCTATTATTCGATCTACTATGCTTAATGTTTCTCCTCTTGAGAGTTACTCACCTTCTCTAAACACTACAGACCAAGATGGGGGGCAGGTGATGTGCTTGACTAGCTCCTCTTGCATGGTATCCCTTTGTGTGTTTTCCTGTTGTAATGTGCTTCCCTTGTGATGTGTTTCTTTTTATATGTTTTATTTAGATTTCTTTAAATGACCCTTGTTGTTCCGTTGGTGAAAGGTGATAAATAAATCAAAATTTTCATTCTCATTCTTCTATTTGTGCCTCACTTATTCTATATGTTGTTACATATTTTCTTATACATGTGTCATTGTTTGTAAATGTTCCTTTGTGTTGTCTGCTTAGGAAGATGCAAAATGGTAGCACCGAATCTTTTTGGTCTCTGTGACTCCAGCCCAAAAAGTCTCTTCTTTGTAACTCTTACATGTCTTTATTCTATTGTATCATAGTTCTACTTCCTTTGGGGAATGATGATATTTCATTTAGACATAATATTTCATATATTATCATATGATCAAACTGACCCCAGAGTTGGTAGATCCCTCTTGTTCTCTCTTTTTTTCATGTGCTCATTTCCCTTCATGAGTCCTTTCTTGGGGGCATTCATAGTGGAAATATCTCTAGTGGATGCATGTGTGCTTTGTTAAATCTATTACTCCTGTTAAGGCATTTGCAATATCTTTAATGTGGGGGAATACACTACACTCACATTTTTCACACATGCACTATGTTTGATAATCTTATACATTTGGATCCCTTATGGAAACACAAATCCATAATGCTTGATCCCTGCATTTGCATCTATCAATCCTCTAAGGACACAAAAATCCTTATGCCTGGATTTATTTTCATCGAATTCCCCTTTTGGAGACAAATCCTAAGTATGAATCCTTGATGGGATAACTAGCGTGACACGCAAACCCGCTAGACTATCAATGCTATCTTTTACAACATGCCTTTTTGTGTGATTCATAGTAAGACAAGCATTCTTATTGGCTCAAGGCAATCACACCCCCTTTTTTCTTTGTTTGTTGATGTCTCACTTCTCTTAGTTTTGGATTTGATGAGGACTCAAGTCACTGACATTTACTTGTCTCCTTAGCTTTGATGAGATCATCTCATGTGTTTGATCTACTTTACCATGAGTTTGAGTTTGTCTCATACTCCCGCTAAAGTGGGGGCTAAATATATCATCTAAAAGATAGCACCCGTTAATTTGGAGGCTCACAGACTTTTTTAGGCCCAATTTTAGTGATCTCTCAAAACATGGATGCATTTAGGTTTTATTTGCCATGTGTTCCTCATTTTTGTCCGATTATGTCCATTGTTTTTTGCACCCCCGAGCTCCTGAGGCTTTTTCTGTGGATTGTGCCTCCTGGGGTATAGGTCAGAGTCGACCTATACTTGGGATATATTTCAATCATGACCTATAATTGGGGTATAGGTCAAGGTCGACCTATACCCGAAGCACTAGTTTCATGGGAACTCAGGCCCATTTCAGGGTTTTTAATATTTTCCCGCCCAGTGCAATCATCCCTTTTTGTTTTGATGCCTTAAATTGGTATAAAAGGAGTCCTACTAACTTTATTTGATCATCCACATTCTATACAAACAAGTTCTATGTCCATTACATCCAACTTTTACAAGCAAAATCCATTTGATACAAAAGTTCTATATCCATTACATGCTCAAGCCATCAATTGTAAGCTATCAAGTTCAAGGTGCATTCAAGGAGTTAAAGAAAAGAAAGGATTCATTGAAGTCATTCATTCCATCCAATCAAATATGTATTTTTTCCATAGATCTAGCTTCTTTCTACATTGGAGATAGTGGAGTTGGCCATCAAGGAAGGAGATCTACACTCATCAACATTGCACAATCATTCAATCATTCAAGCATACTTACATCCATAATCTATGATTTGGCATTTATATATCTATTTCATTTGTGAAGACATCCAACATCCTTTATTCTACATACATGAATTCATACATCTTTGTGGGTAGCGGATTCGAATCCATCCATGAAGGTTTGACAAGCAAGGTGAATATTTACATTTATCCTACTTTTACATGCTTTTATTTAAATTTAAGGTTAATTCCTAAATGGTGGCTTGACCAAGGCAAACACATTCCCCCACAAAAATTCCATTTTTCTTGTGAGTAGGAGCGGATTTCAGGTTTTCAAGTTTTCAAGATCGGATTCGGCTGATTTAGGGGTACAGTTTTCGTCAAACATTTGGATCTCAGATTTTTGGACAATGTAGTTATAGGTCAACCTCAACATGTACCCAAGTAAGACTTTTACCCTCCAATTTTACCTTCAAATTTTTCCAGTCAGCAGATTTCATCTTGCAGGTTCCAGATCCAGTACGGTTTTAGTTTTGTTGCAGTTTGCTACTTCATTTTCAAATTTGATCTTGTGACCTCTACTAACCATCAAGGTGAGTTCAGTTTCCTCTTTTTAATTTCATAGCACTTACTTTGAGATATTAGATTAGGTATTTTTATATTCTTGGTCATTACATGTCCTATTTTACTTGTATTTCGTTTAATCAATCAACTAGTCTTAGGTCATTTAATCAAACACAAACAATCTCAATTGGCATTAATAAAAAAACAATAAAGGGAAATTTTTAACAAAGAAAAAGGGATATTTTATATATTCACCCTTGAAAGCACTTAAATTTTGCATTAGTACCCCTATATTCATTTTGATTGTGCTAATCTAATTTGGGTTATCTTGAAGGTTATATTTGGGGATCCCTCTTTCTCTTTCCCTAATGTGCATAAAAGATTAGTTGGTTTAACATTAATGCATACATATAACACTTATCACCACCTCTTCTATTTTTTTATGTTACATGACTGATGTCATTTCTTTACAATTTTGCAGGTAGATTTGAGAACTTGGGGCACTTCTTCAACCAGTTGGTCTAATGCAGTCTGCCATCCTTCTTAGGCAATGGCAGATCTCTCCCTTCTCTTGTCTTGACCTCTATATATATACATTTTTGTTACATAGTTTTGTGGAGCTATCCCACGACTTGTGTGGGAAATTTTTGTTATGTACTTTCTTTTGTATCAAAAGAATGTGTAATTTGCAAACATGTGTAAAAATTTCAATTTTGTACTATATTTGCAATAAATAGGAAATTGTTTTAATTTTGCATTTACTTTTCAGTTTACTTTCTACACTTTCATTTCATTTCAAACACAACACCTGGAACTTTAAAAGTTTAAAATGAATCAAATGTACCTTAACCTTAGTTGATGAAATACCCATCTCTGCCAATTTGAGCTGAATACAAAAATTGTTAAAACCTCTCATTGATAATTTTCCATTTGAGACCATCTTTAAGCAGAGATCTACATTTAATTATATTTTTCCATAATTTTGAACCATATGGGAGGCCAGTCAAGTCAAGAACTTTATAAAATCATTCATTATTTAAATACTTGGCCCTCATGATCCTACACCAGTAAAATTTTCCCTCAACTATCTTCCAACCCATTTTGGTGATCAATGCTTTATTCAAATTGGTTAGCTTTCTAATCACCAAACCACCTTGGTATTATCAATGGCAAACAATGTCCCGGTTGATAAGAGCCAACCTTGTTTTCTCTTCTACACTCATCCATAGGAAAGTCCTTTGGATTATCTCCAGTTTTTCTGTCATAGCTCCTAAGATTTTTAAAAGGGAAAGGAAGAATACCGGTATCCCTGAAGGCAAGTAATAAGAACTTTTAGATTTCTAGCACTACTAAGGAGTGTGCCCTTCCGACAAGCAAGTTTCCTCTAAATCCTTTCAAGGATGCTATTCTATAAGGTAGGGGTAACCTCATTAAGAGTGAGGGGGAGGCCTAGATAAGTACCCAGGAGAGTGACACATTGACAACTCAAAATGTTCATAGTTTTTGCTTGAAGATCCACCTTCGTGTTAAAATATATATATCTTACTTTTTTGGTAATTGATACATTGGCCAAAGGTTTGAGCATAGTCTTGAAGGAACCTTTTCCATTCTCCAAATTCAACCACTGAATATTTTCCAAAGAGAACAATATCACCCACAAAGTGTTGTAAAATAGAGGGGGGTAGAGAGGAGGCAAGTCTATTTCCCTTAATTCTACCAATGCTTGATAAGTTCAAAAAATTTCTTCTAAGAACCTCAGCCAACATGATGAATAGGTAGGGTGATAAAGGATCACCTTGTTTAATACATTTTCCAGCACTGAATAACCCCCACGGTATGCCATTGACCAAGATAGAATAATGGATCATCTCAATCCATTCTTAAACAATTATAATCAACTTATCATTCAAGCTCAACCTAGCTAAAAGCTTGTAAAGGAATTGACATCTAACTCTCTAATAAGCCTGGAATATGTCCAGTTTGAAAGCCATACCTTGATTCCAATTTTTTTTCCATCAAGTGGATTATCTCATGAGTTGCAATAGCAGAATCAATAATTTTCCTACCTAGAACAAAGCCCTTTTGACAATTTTCAATGCATTTATCAAGGAGAGGCTTCATCATGTTGACCAACACTTTTGAGAAGATATTATAAATTATGTTACATAGGCTTATAGGGATAAAATCAGTCATACACCTTGGCTCCAGGATTTTGGGGACATGATATATATATGTGTTATTTATCTTTCTCAACAACTTTCTAGTTTTAAAGAAGTCTTTGGTTTCCATGGTCACATCATAGCTGATAATGTCCCAGAAATCTTGGAAAAGGGCAGGAGGAAAATTGTATGGTCTAGGGGCCTTGTACGTACCCATTGAAAACACCGCAGCCTTAACTCCATCTTCAGAAATAGGGGCTAAAAGTTACTTATTATCATCCTCACAAACAACAACAGAATGGTGGTCTAAAAGTCTATCTTGAACATCAGATTGATTACTCCCATAATATGCATCTATTTTCCTAAAGTGTTTTGCATCCATTTCACCAATTTTAACTTTGTCAATTACTTTTTGATTGGATTCATTTAGCAAGAAAATAATGGTGTTCCTTTTTGTGTCTGCTAGTCATTCTATGGAAAAAAGTAGTATTTCTATCGCCTTCCTTCAAACATTGAACCCTAGATCTTTGCTTCCGATAGATTTCTTCTTTACTCATATTATCTTTCCACTTCTTCCTCCAAACTTCCTCTTCTTCATGCGGTGCTTGAGACAAATTACCATTGACCATCAAGTTTTGAAAGCATACCAATTTGTCTCCAATCACCTTTTTCTATTTCAAGATATCACCAAAAGTGGATTTGGACCATCCCTTAACTTCTCTTTTAACGAGATCAAGTTTCAAGGGTATTTTGTGCATGGCTGAACATTAGACCAAGGAAATCCACCAGTGATGAATGCGGTCTTCAAACTTTGGGTGATTTATCCATGTGATTTAAAATATGAAGGGTGTGGGTCAGAGAAATGTTTATTCATCCATTGAAGGAGGATTGAGTTATGATCTTAAATAGTTCTGGAGAGTGAACTAAGAGAATCATTGCATCCCAAGTCATACCCAACTGAAATAAGGACCCTATCTAACCTGACCTCAATTAAGTGATTTCATTTCCTATCATTGGACCAGGTAAAATTGTTACCTTTTAATTCCAAATCAAGAAGACCAGACCTATTGATGAAGTCAAAGATTAGATGTTTAAGAGGTGCCAAGTGCAGTTGTCAATTTTGAATGTAATAACAAGATAACTATGAGAAAACACATAGCCTTCCCTAGTAACTTTATTTGGATTCCAAATAGTTGCAACTCCACCAAATGCCTCATCATATTCACTATAGTAGAAGTATTGGCATAACGGATTGTTGGATGAGTTTTCATTGACGTCAACATATCAAAGGAATCAAAGGAACCAGAGGAATTGATTAGAAGATCTATTGAATGTTCCTAACTTAGCTACTATAAGTTATATAGTGGAACATGATGTTCAGATGTTCAGTGAGAATCATATACTGCATATATGAAGTTGCACACATGGGAGATTGTTGAAGAAGTTCAGCACTAAGTTCACTCCAAGTTTCAGAGGATATCATGAAGATTTGGGCATGATTCAAGGTCAGGATTGGTGACTAATAGAATGGGTGACAGACAATGTTGATAGGAAGACAGAAAGAGGTCTGGTGTGCACAATCAAGTTTGAATTTCATGGAGTGAACCTAGGAGTGTATTGGGGACATTGTCAGGTGTCTTCAATTTAGAGGGTTTGTACTTCAGAGGTATGCAAGGTATAATCTTATTGTCTTAGAGACTTGTTGACAGTGTTCTTCAAGTTTGATGAAAAAGAGTTGAAAAATCCAATGGTTGTGGTGGATTTTAATATTTGAGTGTTTATAATGATGCTATAGGAAGTTCTTGAAGTATGTGTTTGATGATTTTGCAATACACATGGATCAAAAGGATCATATTGGTGGATTTTTTAGTCAATAATAACATTTTTATTATTATTCATGTTTTGGGCCAACTTAATTGGTAAATCATGTTGCGCAAGTGCTAAATCATGAAATCTGAGTGTGTTAAAATCTTGAGGTGGTTGATATAGGTTGTGGCTATGATTTGACGGTCAGAGATGGATTTCCATCAAGAGATTTGACGTGTTTATTTTAAGAGATGATGAATTAGGTTTTTTCAACTTAGTTCTTAGTATAAGATGATGAATTAGGGAAAATTCAAGATGTGGATCATGGATTTGAATGCTAGAGGTGGATGGCATAGGAAGAGCCTGATTCAGTGGTGATCATAAGTGTTTCAACAAGGGGTTGAGCAAATATCTGCATTAAGCTACATTAGAGTTGTATCACACATAAGGTAGATGTCATTTACACAATGCACAAAAATATAGATCATTGTAGTTATAACATTGTAAGGAAGTCAGCCTTCCTCGGGGTTGTAGTCCAAGGCATTTTATTTGAGTAATGAGCTCTAGGTAGTGAGCTTAAATGTATGTGCATTCACATATATTATAATATATTTATACATCTAAAAATGTGTTTACTTATTGTGGGTAATCATCCCAACCATGGGTTTTCCCCTAACATGATTTCCATGATAAAAAAACTTGTTTCAAGTGTGTGGATGTGATTCTGATTGATGCATGCATATTTTCCTTCCAAGTAATTAGATCAAAATTGAGGGTATTTATGTTTGAAGGGTTTTAAGGACCAAGAGATTAAAGTTCAAAGTTTTTAGTACAACTAATTCACCCCCCCCCCCANACAACTAATTCACCCCCACCCCACCCTCTTAGTTGTTTCAAATCCTGTACCCTTGAAGGAATCTTAACAACATAAGGGAGATCTAATATGGCATCTTACAAGATGGATAGTCCAAGGTTTGAAGGCAAAAACTACCCTATATGGAAAGGTCATATGATCACTCATCTTAGATGCATTTGACAACATTATTGGACCATCACAAAGAACTCCTACACTCCTCCTACAGATTTATCTATGATGACACCAGATGAAAAGAAGCAATTTCACATCAGAGCAAAGAAAGCATTACTAAGTGCCCTCTCTGATACAAAGTACACAAATGTGATGGAATTAGATTATACTCATGAGATATGAAAAAATCTAGAAACTTTTCATGAAGGTGATGCATGTGTCAAGAAAGCTAACTTACAAAGCTTGAAAGGGAGGTATGAGTCCCTGATAATGTCTAAGGATGAGAATATCAATTATTACATGTTAAATATAAATGAATTAGTCTGTAGTATCATATGTGTTGGTGGTGTATTGGATGAAAGAGATATTGTTTTAAATGTGTTGAGATCTTTGCCTCCTACATACAAGAGCAAATTTGCTTCTATTGAAGAAATCAAAACTATTATTGTTGTGACAAGAGATACATTGGTTGGTAATTTATCTACTTTTGAAATGAGTGAGTTTGGTAATTATTTACCCAAATTTGAATCACCTTTCAAGGCTTCTATTGAAGAAATCAAAACTATTGTTGTTGTGACAAGAGATATATTGGTTGGTAAGTTATATACTTTTAAAATGAGCGAGTTTGGTAATTATTTACCCAAATTTGAATCACGTTTCAAGGCTACAGTATCAGGAAGAGACATGCATAGATCAGCTCAGGTGAAGGATCTACAACAAGAGTGTTAAGGTTGGAAAAGGAGATGAGAGAGATTTAAGAAGAAGAGAAAGAGCTTCAAGAATTGGAAGCACTCGTTGGAAGGAGACTAACAAAAGGATCTAGTAAGTACAAAGGAAAAATGCCTTTTAAATTCTTTGGTGTAAGAAGATAGTACATTATGCCTCAAGATGTTCAGAGAGATTTCCGAAGAATAATTATGATAATCCTAAAGATGAGAATAAGTGCTATTATGTTGTTGATGATGAGGGAGTCATCGATGTTGAATCTGATAATGTTTTGATTAAGTAAAAATAGGTTTTGAAAGAACCCAAAACCTTATACAAAAGCACCGAAATATAGGGCATTGAAAGAAAAAAAGACTACTATGAAGCACCACCAAACAAACCAAAGGAAACTAACCATAGTTCCCACCAAGTGGAAAAGAGACCGGGAAACAAAGGGCAGTCAAGATTTACATTTTAGCCCATTCTTAAGTGAATATAAATTCATATCAAAAGAAGGCTTGGAAGACTTTAATTTCTTTCCTTTAACTGTTGTCCATCCATCCTCCACCTTCTCATAAACCAGGCTGGCCGCACTAGCATCCATAGTTGGGACAGGTACAGGTACATCATCACCACTATTCCCCATATCCCCCCTGGAGAAACAGTGGTAACAATAACCATAGCACCTGCAAACAAGATAGTTGATCCAGAGACAACATCAACAATTCAGTCAGGAGTAGCAACAACAACACCTAAAAGGACATCATCAACAATCTGAATGAAGATCGCATTTGAGATGGCATTAGTAGCACCAGCCATAGCGTGATCATCCTGAGAAGAGCATCTGATAATGTTTTTATTAACGAAAAATAGGTTTTGAAGAGACCTAAAACCCCTTACAAGTAGATTTTGAGGGGGATCTAGAACCTCACTAAGAGAGACACTGCAATAGGTAGAGCATTTACAGACCAGCAACCCAAAGCTAGAAAATAGACAACAGCTAAAAATTAAAAAGGAGTCTTATTAACTTTTTTTGATATCTTAAATTGGTATAAAAAGGAGTCCTACTAACTTTATTTGATCATCCACATTCTAGACAAACAAGTTCTATGTCCATTACATCCAACTTTTATAAGCAAAATCCATTTGATACACAAGTTCTAGATCCATTACATGCTCAAGCCATCAATTGTAAGCTATCAACTTCAAGGTGCATTCAAGGAGTTAAAGAAAAGAAAGGATTCATTGAAGGTATTCATTCCATCCAATCATATATGCATTTTTTACATAGATTTAGCTTCTTTCTTCATTGAAGATAGTGGAGTTGACCATCAAGGAAGGAGATCTACACTCATCAAAATTGCACAAGCATTCAAGCATTCAACCGTACTTACATCCATAATCTATGATTTGGCATTTGTATATCTATTTCATTTGTGAAGACATCCAGCATCCTATATTCTACATACAAGAATTCATACATCTTTGTGGGTAGCGGATTCAAATCCATCCATGAAAGTTTTACTAAAGCAAGGTGAATATTTACATTTATCCTACTTTTACATGATTTTATTTCAATTTAAGGTTAATTCCTAAATGGTGGCTTAACCAAGGAAAACACCTTCCCCCACAAAAATTCCATTTTCCTTGTGTGTAGGAAAGGATTTGCAAGTTTTCAAGTTTTCAGGATCGGATTCGGCTGATTTAGGGTTACAGTTTCTGTCATACATTTGGATCTTAGATTTTTGGACAATGTAGGTATAGGTCAACCTCAACATGTACGCAAGTTTTACTTTTACCATCCAAGTCAACCTTTAAATTTTTACAGTCAACAAATTTCATCTTGCAGGTTCCAGATCCAATACGATTTTAGTTTTTGTTGTAGTTTGCTACTTTGCTTTCGGATCTGATCTTGTGACCTCTACAATCCCTCAAGGTGAGTTCAATTTCCTCTTTTTCATTTCATAGAACTTACTTTGAGATATTATATTAGGTATTTTTATGTGTTTGGTTGTTACATGTCCTTCTACTTTACTTGTATTTCATTTAATCAATCAACTAGTCTTAGTTCATTTAATCAAACACAAACAATCTCAATTGGCATTAATTAAAAAACAATAAAGGGAAAATTTCATCAAAGAAAAAGGGATCTTTTAGATATTCACCCTTGAAAGCACTTGAATTTTTCATTAGTACCCCTATATCCATTTCGGTTGTGCTAATCTAATTTGGGTTCTCTTGAAGGTTATATTTGGGGATCTCTCTTTCTCTTTCCCTAATGTGCATAAAAGATTATGTGGTTTAACATTAATGCATACATATAACACTTATCACCACCTCTTCTTCTTTTTTTATGTTAAATGACTGATCTCATTTCTTTATAATTTTAGCAAGTAGATTTGAGAACTTGGGGCACTTCTTCAACTTGTTGGTCCAACATAGTTCGCCATCCTTCTTAGGCAATGGTGGAGCTCTCCCTTCTCTTGTCTTAACCTCTATATTTATGCATTTTTTGTTACATAGTTTTGAGGAGCTATCCCACGACTTGTGTGGGCAATTTTTTTTATGTACTTTCTTTTGTATCAAAAGAATGTGTAATTTGCAAACATGTGTAAAAATTTCAATTCTGTAATATATTTGTAATAAATAGGAAATTGTTTTAATTATGCATTTACTTTTCAGTTTACTTTCTACACTTTCATTTCAGTTCAAACACAACACCTGAAACTTTAAAAGTTTAAAATAAATCAAATGTACCTTAACCTTAGTTGATGAGATACCCATCTCTATTAATTTAAGCTGGATACAAAAATTGGTAAAACCTCCCATTGCTAATTTTCCATTTGAGACCATCTTTAAGCAAAGATCTATATTTAATTATATTGTTCCATAATTTTGAACCAGATGGGAGGCCATCCGAGTCAAGAACTTTGTAAAAGAATTCATTATTTAAATACTTGTCCCTCATGATCCTACACCAGTCAAATTTTCCCTCAGTTATCTTCCAGTCCATTTTGGCGATCAATGATTTATTCAAATTGGTTAGATTTCTAATCACCATACCACCTTGGTATTATCGGTGGCAAACAATGTCCCAGTTGACAAGAGCCAACTTTTTTTTATCTTCTACACCCGTCCATAGGAAAGTCCTTTGGATTCTCTCCATTTTTTCTGCCATGGCTCCTAAGATTTTAAAGGAGGATGGAGTTATGATCTTAAATAGTTCTGGAGAGTGAACGAAGAAAATCATTGCATCCCAAGTATCACCCGGCTGAAATAAGGACCCTATCTAACCTAACCTAAATTAAGTGTTTTCATTTCCTATTATTGGACCAGGTAAAAGGGTTACCTTTTAAATCCAAATCAAGAAGACCAGATTTGTTGATGAATTCAGAGAGTAGATGTTGAAGAGGTTCCAAGTTCAGTTGTTAATTTTGAATGTAACAACAAGATAACTATGAGAAAACACGTAGCCTTCCCCAGTAACTTTATTTGGATTCCATGTAGTTGCAACTCCACCAAATTCTCCATCACCTTCACTATAGTATAAGTGTTGCATATTGTCTTGTTGGATGTGTTTTCATTGATATCAACATATCAGAGGAATCAAAGGAACCAAAGGAATTGATCATAAGATCTATTGAATGTTCCTAACTTAACTACTGTAAGTTATCTAGTGGAACATGATGTTCAGAGGTTTGGTGAGAATCATATACTGCATATGTGAAGTTGCACACATGGGAGATTATTGAAGAAGTTCAGTACTAAGTTCACTCCAAGTTTCAGAGGATATCATGAATATTTTGGCATGATTCAAGGTCAGGATTGCTGACCGGTAGAATGGGTGACAGACAATGTTGATAGGAAGATAGAAAGAGGTTCGATGTGCACAATCAAGTTATAATTTCATGGAGTGAACATAGGAGTGTATTGGGGACATTTTCAGGTGTCTTCAATTTAGAGGGTTTGTACTTCAGAGGTATGCAAGGCATAATCTTATCATCTCAGAGACTTGTTGATAGTTTTCTTCAAGTTCGATGAAAAGAGTTGAAAAATCCAATGGTTGTGATGGATTTTAATATTTGAGTGTTTATAATGATGCTATAGGAAGTTCTTGAAGTATGTGTTTGATGAGTTGGTGATACACATGGATCAAAATGATCAGATTGGTGGAGTTTTTAGTCAATAATAATATTTTTATTATTATTTATGTTTTTGGCCAACTTAATTTGTAAATCATGTTGTGCAAGTGCTAAATCATGAAATCTGAGTGTGTTACGATCTCGAGGTAGTTGATATAGGTTGTGGCTATGATTTGACGGTCAAAGATGGATTTGAATCAAGAGATTTGACGTGTTGATTTTAAGAGATGATGAATCAGGTTTTGTCAACCTAGTTCTTGGTATAAGATGATAAATTAGGGGAAATTTAAGATGTGGATCATGGATTTGAATGCTAGAGGTGGATAGCATAGGAAGAGCCTAATTTAGTGGTGATCAGAAGTGTTTCAACAAGGGGTTGAACAAATATCATCATTAAGCTACATTGGAGCTGTATCAAACATAAGGTAGGTGTCATTTATACAACACACAAAAATATAGATCATTGTAGTGATTACATTGTAAGGCAGTCAGCCTTCCTCAGGGTTGTAGTCCGAGGCATTTTATTTGAGTAGTGAGATCTAGGTAGTGAGCTTAAATGCATGTGCATTCCTATATATTATAATATGTTTATACATCTAAAAATGTGTTTACTTATTGTGGGTAATCATCCCAACCATGGGTTTTCCCTTAACATGATTTCCACGATAAAAAAACTTTTTTCAAGTGTGTGGATGTGATTCTGAATTATGCATGCATGCATGTTTTCCTTCCAAGTAATTAGATCAAAATTTAGGGTATTTATGTTTGAAGGGTTTTAAGGACCAAGAGATTAAAGTTCAAAGTTTTGAGTACAACTAATTCATCCCCCCCCCCTCTTAGTTGTTTCAGATCCTGGACCCTTGAAGGAAGCTTAACAGCGTAAGGGAGATCCAATACGACATCTTACAAGAAGGATAGTCGAAGGTTTGAAAGCACAAACTACCCTATATGGAAAGGTCATATTATCACTCATCTTAGATGCATTGGAGAACATCATTGGACCATCACAAAGAAATCCTACACTCCTCCTACAGATTTATCTATGATGACACCAGATGAAAAGAAGCAATTTGATTATAACATCAGAGCAAAGGAAACATTGCTAAGTTCCATATCAGATAAAAAGTACACAGATGTGATGGAATTAGAGGCTACTCATGAGATATGGAAAAATCTAGAAACTCTTCATGAAGGTGATGCATGTGTCAAGAAAGCCAACTTACAAAGATTGAAAGGGAGGTACGAGTCCCTGAGAATGTCTGAGGATGAGAATATCAATTATTACATGTTAAATATAAATGAATTAGTCTGTAGTATCAGATGTCTTGGTGGTGTATTGGATGAAAGAGAGATTGTTTCAAATGTGTTGAGATCAAAACTATTGTTGTTGTGACAATAGATGCATTGGTTGGCAATTTATCTACTTTTGAAATGAGTGAGTTTTGTAATTATTTACCCAAATTTGAATCACCTTTCAAGGCTTCTATTGAAGAAATCAAAACTATTAATTTTGTGACAAGAGATACATTGGTTGGTAAGTTATCTGCTTTTGAAATGAGTGAGTTTGGTAATTATTTACCCAAATTTGAATCCCCTTTCAAGGCTATAGTATTGATAAGAGACATGCATAGATCATCTCAGGTGAAGGATCTACAAGAAGGGTGTCAAGGTTTGAAAAGGAGATGAGAGAGATTGAAGAATAAGAGAAAGAGCTTCAAGAATTGGAAGCTCTGGTTCAAAGGAGACTAATACAAGGATCTAGTAAGTACAAAGGAAAAATGCCTTTTAAATGCTTTGGTGTAAGAAGATAGTACATTATGCCTCAAGATGTCTGGAGAGATTTCATAAGCATGAGTATGATAATCCTAAAGATGAGAATAAGTGCTATTATGTTTTTTATGATGAGGGAGCCATCGATGTTGAATCTGATAATGTTTTGATTATGTAAAAACACATTTTGAAAGGACTTAAAACCTTATACAAAAGCACTGAAATATAGGGCATTGAAATAAAAAATAACTATTGTGATACACCACCAAACAAACCAAAGGGAACTAACCATAGTTCCCACCAAGTGGAACAGAGACCAGTAAACAAAGGGTAGTCAAGATTTACATTTAAGCCAATCCTTATGTGAACGTAAATTCATATCAAAAGAAGGCTTGGAAGATTTTAATTTCTTTCCTTTAACTGTTGTCCATCCATCCTCCATCTTCTCATAAACTAGGCTGGCCACACTAGAATCCACAGTTGGGACAGGGATAGGGACATCATCACAACCATTCCCCATATCCCCCCTAAAGAAATAGGGTTAGCAAGAACCATAGCACCTGCAAACAAGATAGTTGATCTAGAGACAACATCAACAATTCGGTCAGGAGCAGCAGCAATAACACTTGAAAGGACATCATCAACAGTCTGAACCAAGGTCACATCCGAGATAGCATCAGTAGCACCAGCCATACCGTGATCATCCTGAGAGGAGCATCTGATAATGTTTTTATTAAGGAAAAAATAGGTTTTGAGGGGACCTGAAACCCCTTACAAGTATATTTTGAGGGGGATCTAGAACCCCACTAAGAGAGACACTGCAATAGGTAGAGGATTTACAGACCAGCAACCCAAAGCTAGAAAATAGACAACAGCTAAAAATTACAAAGGAGTCTTAATAACTTATTTTGATGTCTTAAATTGGTATAAAAAGGAGTCCTACTAAGTTTATTTGATCGTCCACATTCTAGACAAACAAGTTCTATGTCCATTACATCCAAATTTTACAAGCAAAATCCATTTGATACAAAAGTTCTAGATCCATTACATGCTCAAGCCATCAATTGTAAGCTATCAAGTTCAAGGTGCATTCAAGGAGTTAAAGAAAAGAAAGGATTCATTGAAGGAATTCATTCCATCCAATAAAATATGCATTTTTTCCATAGATCTATCTTCTTTCTTCATTGGAGATAGTGGAGTTGGCCATCAAGGAAGGAGATCAACACTCATCAACATTGCGCAAGCATTCAACCATTCAAGCATTCAAGCATACTTACATACATAATCTATGATTTGGCATATGTATATCAATTTCATTTTTGAAGACATCCAACATCCTATATTCTACATACAAGAATTCATACATCTTTGTGGGTAGCGGATTCGAATCCATCCATGAAGGTTTGACAAGCAAGGTGAATATTTACATTTATCCTACTTTTAAATGATTTTATTTCAATTTAAGGTTAATTCCTAAATGGTGGCTTGACCAAGGAAAACACCTTCCCACAGGAAAATTCCATTTTCCTTGTGTATAGGAGCAGATTTACAGGTTTTCAAGTTTTCAAGATCGGATTCACCTGATTTAGGGTTACAGTTTCTGTCAGACATTTGGATCTCGGATTTTTGGACAGTGTAGGTACAATTCTACCTCAACATGTACCCAAGTGTGACTTTTACCCTCCAAGTTGACCTTCAAATTTTATATTCAACACATTTCATCTTGCAGGTTCCAGATCCAGTACGGTTTTAGTTTTTGTTGCAGTTTGCTACTTCATTTTCATATTTGATCTTGTGACCTCTACTATCCCTCAAGGTGAGTTCAATTTCCTCTTTTTCATTTCATAGCACTTACTTTGAGATATTATATTAGGTATTTTATGTGCTTAGTTGTTACATGTCCTTTTATTTTACTTGTATTTCATTTAATCAATCAACTAGTCTTAGGTCATTTAATCAAACACAAACAATCTTAATTGGCATTAATAAAAAAAACAATAAATGGAAAATTTCATCAAAGAAAAAGGGATCTTTTAGATATTCACCCTTGAAAGCACTTTAATTTTGCATTAACACCCCTATATTCATTTTGGTTGTGCTAATCTAATTTGGGTTCTCTTGAAGGTTATATTTGGGGATCCCTCTTTCTCTTTCCCTAATGTGCATAAAAGATTAGGTGGTTTAACATTAATGCATACATATAACACTTATCACTACCTCTCTTTTTTTATGTTACATGACTGATGTCATTTCTTTACAATTTTAGCAAGTAGATTTGAGAACTTGGGGCACTTCTTCAACTTGTTGGTCCAACACAGTCTGCCATCCTTCTTAGGCAATGGTGGATCTCTCCCTTCTCTTGTCTTAACCTCTATATTTATGCATTTTTTGTTACATAGTTTTGTGGAGCTATCCCACAGATTGTGTGGGAAATTTTTGTTATGTACTTTCTTTTGTATAAAAATAATGTGTAATTTGCAAACATGTGTAAAATTTTCAATTTTGTAATATATTTGCAATAAATAGGAAATTGTTTTAATTATGCATTTACTTTTCAGTTTACTTTCTACACTTTCATTTCAGTTCAAACACAACACCTAAAACTTTAAAAGTTTAAAATAAATCAAATGTACCTTAACCTTAGTTGATGAGCTACCCATCTCTACCAATTTGAGTTGGATACAAAAATTGGTAAAACCTCCCATTGTTAATTTTCCACTTGAGACCATCTTTAAGCAGAGATCTACATTTAATTATATTGTTCCATAATTTTGAACCAGATGGGAGGCCAGCCGAGTCAAGAACTTTGTAAAAGAATTCATTATTTAAATACTTGTCCCTCATGATCCTACACCAGCCAACTTCTCCCTCAGTTATCTTCCAGCCCATTTTGGCAATCAATGATTTATTCAAATTGGTTAGCTTTCTAATCACCAAACCACCCTTGTATTATCGGTGACAAACAATGCCCCAGTTGACAAGAGCCAACCTTTTTTTCTCTTCTACACCCATCCATAGGAAAGTCCTTTGGATTCTCTACAATTTTTTTGCCATAGATCCTAACATTTTAAAAAGGGAAAGGAAGAATATTGGTATCCCTGAAGGCAAGTAATAAGAAGTTGTAATTTTCCAGCACTACTAAGGAGCTTTTCCTTCTGACAAGCAAGTTTCCTCTAAATCCTTTCAAGAATGCTATTCTATAAGGTAGGGTTAACCTCATTAAGAGTGAGGGGGAGGCCTAGATAAGTACTCAGGAGAGTGGCACATTGACAACTCAAAATTTTCATAGTTTTTGCTTGAAGATCCACCTTCGTGTTAAAAAATATATATCTTACTTTTTTAGTAATTAATACATTGGCCAGAGGCTTGAGCATAGTCTTGAAGGAACCTTTTCCATTCTCCAAATTCAACCATTGAATATTTTCCAAAGATAAAAATATCATCCACAAACTGTTGTAAAATAGAGGGGGGGTAGAGAGGAGGCAGGTCTATTTCCCTGAATTCTACTAGTGCTAGATAAGCTCAAAAAAATTATGTTAAGAACCTCAGTTAACATGATGAATAGGTAGGGTGATAAAGGATCACCTTTTTTAATACATTCTCCAGCACTGACTAACCCCCATGGTATGCCATTGACCAAGATAGAATAATGGATCATCTCAACACATTCTTAAACAATTCTAATCAACTTATCATTGAATCCCAACCTAGCTATAACCCTGTAGAGGAATTGACATCTAACTTTGTGATAAGCCTGGGAGATGTCCAGTCTGAAATCCATACCTTGATTCCAAATTGTTTCCATTGAGTGGATTATCTCATGAGTTTCTATAGTGCAATCAAGAATTTTCCTACCTGGGACAAAGTCCTTTTGATTGTTGTCAATGCATTTTTCAAGGAGAGGCTTCATCATGTTGACCAACACTTTTGAGAAGATCTTCTAAATTATGTTACATAGGACTATAGGGCTAAAATCAGTCATACACCTTGGCTCCAATTTTTGGGGACAAGATATATATAGGTGTTATTTAGAATTCTCAAAAAATTTCTAGTTCTAAAGAAGTCTCTGGTTTCCATGGTCACATCATAGCTGACAATGTCCCAGAACTCCTGGAAAAAGAGAGGCGGAAAATTGTTTGGTCCTCGAGCAGAACTAGCCACATAAATATGGTATACTCGAAAATGTCATCTAGAAGATGGGGTTTAAACATGGAGCCTGAAACTTGTGAATTATGGATAGCAAATATTTCTCAGAAAAATAGAACCAATCCCCAAAAAAATACCCTTCACCTCAATAGAAGGGGATCCCACCTCTATAGGATAGTTAGAAGAAAGAGTCATCCTCTAAGAAAGCTTCTTTTAAAACCACCCCTCCTCCCAGCAACCAGCTGCGAGAGAAAGTCACTATAAGCCACAGTTAACCTCACCCTCAAAATACATCACCACCTCCATAGATGACAGATCTACCTCAATAGGAAATGAGAGCAAAGGAGACAACAACAAAAAGAACCTAATCCTCCAACATGCCACTAGTACAAAAATAGTGATATTTGACTAAAAAAACTACTAAAAATTGTATATAAATGACTAAAGTTAGTCACGTGACTATTAGTAGTTAATTTGTAGTCATTTATAACATGACTAAATTTATGACTTAACAATTTTGGTCATTTATCTAGTCACTAATTTCGATCATCTATTTAGTCATTTGATTTAGTCATTGATTTAGTCACTGATTTAGTTACTGATTTTGATCATTTATTTATTCATTAATTTTGATCGGTGATTTAGTCATTGATTTGGTCTTTGACTTGGTCTTTGATTTATTCGTTGACTTAGTCATTGATTTTGTCTTTGATTTATTCATTGATATAGTCATTTATTTAGTCATAAATTTAGTCATGTATTTAGTCATTAATTTAGTCATTAATTTAGTCATATATTTAGTCATTACTTTAGTCCTTAATTTAGTCATTATATTTAGTCCTTAATTTAGTCATATTAGGGCATGATGGAATCAAACCACCATCCTCTTTCTTGTAAAGTAGGTTCTCTTCCATTGATCCAGTACCCTTTGTATGTTGCAAACCACTATATGCTACAAACCATATTCAAATCATTCTCAAAATTAGAGTTTGACAAGTTAAGATAGCATCCATATAGCAGCACCAAAACATGGAAGTCCTATTACAGAGATTTAAATAGATAAGCATGACAATGGTCATGAAAGTTATAAAGAAAACAATAACTAGGATCTTTATGTGACAGGCATGACAATGGTATGGAAGTGATATATAAAAATAGGATCATAAAGGGGCAGAGTAACAAAACTTGAAAGACAATCATATTCATTGTTAGAATAGTGATAATAGACAAGGTCAAAGCAATGTTATACCATGCAAAGGGATATAGATATGATCAAATAAATATCTAGACAATGAAATACACAATTAGGATAGTGCACACAATGCTATTACACTGACCAATGTAATGAAAAAGACAGTTTAAAAATTCCGCTATTTAAGATTCATCAAGAAGAATGGAAGACAAAGCACTAATGTAAGGA
Organism: Thuja plicata; assembly: GCA_018584345.1. Taxonomy (NCBI): domain Eukaryota; kingdom Viridiplantae; phylum Streptophyta; class Pinopsida; order Cupressales; family Cupressaceae; genus Thuja; species Thuja plicata. Next base: position 2,637,958 of record MU223556.1, on the reverse strand, counting down.
AAATAATAACAGAAAAGAAAGTCTCAAGTAGAGAAGGACAACCAACATATGTGAGTAATGATTTAGAGAACAACAATGTCAAAATAATGACAATCAATATGATAAAAGTCAATGTTACAATGCACAATAACATCAATGTAAGAAATGCATTAAGAACACAACATGACTACATGTTTACAAGTAGAGGTAAGAACTAACTATAGAAAAGGAACAAACATTGTTATGAAGCCATATTTTAACTTTCAAAAGCCATAAGAGTGTTTACAATTAGAGGTAAGCACTAACTGCAGAAGAGGAACAATCATTGTTATGAAGCCATATTTTAACTTTTAGAAGCCATAAGAGAGACACAATATGATAATGGATTAGAGATATGAATAGAAATAATGATTTCTAAAAATATGCATATGCATGAGGTAAAAGGAAATGAAGATCCCAATGCACTGATATTAACATAAGGAAAGTACTGCTACAATGATAAAGACAACTCTAAGCAATATATCATGACAATGGTTGAATACAATTACATGTTTGTCATCAAGGACAGAGATGGTCTTTTCATGAATAGAGATGGTGATCTTACAAAAAGTAAGATGATATACACTTAAACACACTCATGACCATTCAGTGACAACAAAAGTAAAGATTAGACATAAAGATCATGAGTAGGTGGATGTCAACAAGGAAAACATAAGTCATTGTTCATCAAAGAAATGACAGTCAAAGTCATGACTTCTATGAGTTTATGAACAAACATAGAAGTCAAAATGACAATGATTTGAAGTGTTAAAATAGTGATTAAGTCAGTTCTAAAACAATGGTGAACACGATGCTATGAGAAGAAAACATAGTGAATGCTTATCAAATTAATGATGCACAGTGATATGCACTATTAGAGGGAAGATCATAAAATTAAGACAGTGCTATACACTATTAGAGGGAAGATCATAAAATTAAGACAGTGTTATACACTATTAGAGGTAGGATCATAAAATTAAGATGGTGATATATATTATCAAAGGGCAGTGACATTTGGTGTCTTTGTGATAGACACATACATCAAAATATATATTGAAAACAATAAGCAAAATTGAGTTGAAACTTTGTTAACTCAACATCAAATGTAAGCTCCTGACTCATTCATTGTACCAATCATAAATGAAAATTATGCAAATCAGTTCCTAGATCAGTTGGAGGATCAAAAAGAGGAATTTTGAGGCAAGTAAATGTGTTAGTCTTCAATTAAAGATAAAATAAATTTTTCAGAGGTTGTAGTCACAAATGTCCTAGTCTACATGTATGCAAAATGTAGAAACATAGACAAATCACATGAATTATTTGAAAGAATGTATCAAATAGATGTGGATCTATGGACTGCAATGATTGGAGGATACACACAAAATGGATTTGTTGAAAAGGCCTTAGAAATTTACAAGTGAATGAAATTTACAGGTGTAAAGACAAATTCCACAACTTTTTCCACTGTCTTCTTTGCCTGTGCCTAAAAGAGAGTACATGAAAATGAAGGCAAGATCAGTTACAAAGAAAAGATAAATCATTTGAGGTTGAAAATGATTCATAACAAGGCATAATGGTAAAGTATGATAGTGAGCTTACCAAATATCTCTATTTTGAAGTGTGGGGGTACATGACTATCATAATACAATAGAAATATCATAAAATTAAGATAGTGATATACATTGTTAGAGTGTAGTGACATTTTTGTCTCTATGATAGACACATACATCAAAACATATACTAAAAATAATAAGCAAGAATGAGTTGAAACTTAGTTAACTCAAATGTTAAATGTAAGTTCTTGACTCACTCATCATACAAATCAAAAAGGAAAATTATGCAAATCAGTTCCAAGATTAGTTGGAGGCTAAAAAAGAGGAATTTTGAGGCAAGTACAACTATTAGTCTTCAGTTAGAGATAAAATAAATTTTTCGGGGTTCATAGTCACAAATACCCTAGTTGACATGTAAGAAAAATGTGGAAACATAGACAAAGCACCTGAATTGTTTGACGTAATGGCACAAAGAGATGTGGATTTGTGGACTGCAACGATTGCAAGATATACACAAAATGGATTTGTTGAAAAGGCCTTGGAAAATTACAAGTGAATGCAATTTTCAGGTGTAAAGACAAATTCCACAACTTTTGCCACTTTCCTCTCTGTCTGTGCCAAAATGGGAGCTTTGGAATAGGGTATGGAAATCTATCAAAGCATAATGGAAGGGGTATTTTTGCTATATATTTTAGTTGGAAATGCTCTGGTAGACATGTATGAAAAGTGTGGAAGCATTAAAAAAAAATCACTTAAACTATTTGACATAACTCCTAAAAGAGATGTCATCTCATGAAATGTAATGATTACAAATATGCATAACATGGATTTGTAGAAAGGTCTCTAGAAACTTTCAATCAAATGCAATTGGCAGGTATAAAGCCAAATTCCACAAATTTTGCTAGAATTATCCCTTCATATTCCAAAATGGGAGCTTTGGAACAAGGTATGGAGATCCACCAAAGCATAAAGGAAGGGGGATTTTTGTCAGATGTTATGGTTGCAACTGGTAGACATGTCACCCATACTGCATGTTCATGGGAACAGTCATGAAGATTTTGCATCCAAATCAAATGGATCTTCATAAAATACTGTAATAAGGTTGATAAAGATGAAGGATCACCATCAAGACAAATTTTGTAATGTATTTTACTGAAAAGTGAAAAAAGAGTTTAGTGTTAAATGCAATTGGTTTGACAGTTACTGTTTGCAAACATAACCTTTACTATTTCTTGGCACTTTCTTACATACAAATTGTTTGCTTCACACTTTAAATTAATTTGGAACTAAAGAACGTTGAGTATAGTTTCATTCAAGTCAATTATTCCATCTGATTGTAACTCATACTAAGAGATTTATTAGATTTTCTATAAATGGTTACCAAACCCTCATTCTCTGAGTCTGTTATAGGGGTTTGTGAATATCTTTATTTGCAACCATTCAAAAATCAAGATCTTTTGGTAGTACATAGGGAAAAGATAAATCTTTTCAATGAATATGGTTTTGTGTCAAATGGTTTCATATCATGTCAGCAAATTAATGTCCTAGCAGGAAAAAATAATAAATTTCCATTGTTTTGATAGCAAATGAATTAGTTTGTTCAAATGATTGGTATCTACGGGTTTGTAGTAAATGAAGAATGTTTGTTGAAGGTTATAATAAAGCAACGAATAGTCTGCAGCATTGAATTTATGATCCCATGGAGATGGACATTATATTTTTATGGGAAATGTGGTTTATAACTTTCAAGGAAATTACAGTCAGGCCTTTGATTAATTCATTGATCTTTTGAGTAGATTTTGAATTATAAACTCACTTAGAGACTAATGCATTGGAGGTGTTTAACGACCCTTTCATGTCTTAAAGAAATCTGGTCAGAATTGACAGATATTGCTTTGTTGTGATCAAACTTAGAGACTATGATTCTACATTTAGATAGTGATCGTAAGGACAACAATCTAAAGTGCTATGACCTTGAGATAAAGGATAGATTTTAATGTTGAAAGATCATGTTAATGGATTTTGTTTTAGTCGGAATGATAATGATAGGACCACTGATTGTGGATGAGAAGATTAAAGGCTTTGGCATGGACTAGTTAGCATACTAGGACATGGGAGAAGAAGTGAAATGAATTGAAAAAGGTATAACCTTGAAATTCTATTGATTAATGAAGTTTCTTGCATACAACATGTGAATACCATCTCCAAGGAAGAGTTGTATTACATGGGGTTTCATGTCATGACAACATCCATGGCATTGTAGGAAGGTCAGTAATCTTGTGGTGAAAATAAGTTCATAATCCTAGTTGCATGTCAATTGGATATAATTCTTGAATTCTAAAATGTCATTTAATATTATTCTTACTAGGAATCATATTACTCTTACAAAGTAAGAAATACAAAATTGTGTTGAAAACAATCTAGAACATTAGGCACATATACATATCAAGACTTATTTTTAATCATTCATTTTAACTCATCAAGCACTTCAAATTCAACTTAAATAATCCTGGCACTTTTATCTAGGTAATCCCCCTTTTAGATGGAATCCATGAATCTATATGGAATGAGAAAACAGACAATTTATATCAACTTTTCTTATGATAAAATACATTAGTGTAATATCAACCAAAATGTAATAATGATATTATCACAAATAGTAACAAAATTCCATGTTTGTGAAACTTCCCAGACAAAAAGACAAAAGTCTAATTACTGAAGGAAATAAACAATCAAAGGTCAAAAAAATTCAAAAAAAAAATGTTTCTGCAATTCTAAAGGGTCATGCAAAGAAATAAGGCTAAGATCAATTTCAAATAAATTGTTTGGTAGTAAGAGCATAGCTAAATCCCTAGTAATCAGACAACAAGATGCTAACATGTGGCTTCCACACATGAAAACTAATTAAGATTGCTTAAACAACAATAGTTTATTTCTATTTTATTTCTATATCCAACAAACTTAAGGAGAAAAGGAACTAGGAACTGATTTCTAAGAATCAATTTACTAGTTTAAGGGAGAAAATAGCACAAAATTATCAATGACATGATGAGATCCAATATTTCCCTACATCATCCACTTATCTATAATCAGCTCAACCTTGAACAAGAGCACATAATGTCAAAACCAGGACACGGTAGCTAACATTTGCATTGAACAGAACTTGACTTGCTAATAAAGTATGTAAGCATAAAAATGAGTGCTCTATGATATCTATAGAACCAAATAATTTTTTTGCAAGGTATGTAATATAAGATACCTCATTTTCTGTCTCTATAATGTGACTCAAGGCTATCAATAAAAATAATAATATACTCAAGCTATAGACAACAATTAATAACAAACATTAGTTTTAATAAATACCTTTGCAAGAGAAATATTTCTATCTTCAACACAAAAAGTAATCTCATCACGATATATTTTCCTTGCATTCTTCAAAACCTGCCAATTGCACATAAATAATTACAATTAAATACAACTAAGTGATATTGAAATGAAGATGTATTTTCAAGGTGTATTTGGGACTCAGGAAGTACAACTTAAAGTGGTTGTACTTAAAATACTAATTTGAAATATAGTGTTAGAAAATAGTTTTGAAAGTGCAAATTGTTTTCTTGCCCTCTATTTAATTATTTAATAATTAATGATGGTACTTTCTATTTTCATTAGTAAAAGTAGAATGTAGAAAATTATTTCAAGATTTCCTAGGAAGTGTTTGGTTCAGTGCCAAACACTATTGGTAGGTCTTTTAGGGACCATATCTTACATTGTGAGAGTTGGGTTGCTACGTTTCTAAGTTGGACTCAATATTTTACATTTGATCTTGGGATTTTGATGGGTATGCAAAGTTGTATTATATTTATTCTGATCATGTGAATTGAAGAGAATCGCTCATAGCTATATGAAGAAAATGTACTAAGATTCTATATTCCTAAATTCCTAATCCCATAACTGTAGATTTTGTTTTAGCTTTATTAAATTGGGATGAGCAAAAAAAGGTGGTGCTAGTAGTGAGTTTCTTTAGTGTCTCCTCTTTATCTCTTTCATTACTTATTATGTTATCTAGCCTATTAAGATATTATCAAATTAGTGAAATAGATTGGAGAAATTGTTACAATGGATCTATTAAAATCTGGGGTACAAAATATATAGAAGCCAGAGTTACTTGAAGATGGATGCAAGAGATACATCTTGAGCAAGAGATCCCCAACCTTCAAGGTGTTTGATCTGTTAACATTGGAATGAAAATATAACAAAACTATCAATGGGTTTTTGGCCTTTTGATGAAGTTGAAAGATTTTTAATATCTATCAGGGATCAAACGTTGCTGAGTGCAAGGCTTTGACATCAAAAGGGATAAGGAAAAATTATGCCTTGAATGAATTTGGTGGAATAGATACTCCTCATTCTTTGACTCTTAACCAAAGAGATTTCAGCCTAAAACTTATACTCCTATATAAAATAACTAATAATTGTGCATAAAAAAATCCTTCGTAATTTTTTTTTAAAAAGCACATCCTCTAACTCTAGATGCTTCTCAAAAATATCTCCATACCCATGCTAGATCTAGCACCTAAATTCACAAACTACTAACCATTATACTGGTCCACAGACAGTATGTAAGAAGAGTAGAACAAGGATAGAAGCACAAAACAGGCAACATCCATATGCCAATGCCCTCCACTCATATGAAAATGGACATGTAGTAACATTCTCTATTGTGCAAGTACTTCATCCCTCTGTAACCTATTGTACCACCCTCCAACTGCAAGTACCCACACACAAATTTTAATTTGCAAAATCGTTCATAAGATCTATTTGTTTTCATAAATTGTGATGTTTTTGTAGTAGATCAAATTCAATTATGGTTTATATCTACATCAATGAATTAAGTAGCAAGTCATGATTCACACCCACAACCTCTATTTTTCAAGTACACAGACATGCAGAGTCACCTACAGAGATTTGGTTTTTAGTTAGTTTTATTTTATCAAAATGAAGGTTACAATTCACTAACTCCTAAAATTATTGTCAAAATAAATGGGTTTGATTGTATGTGAAGTTTCCTAGTTACCGACTATTGGACTCTAATAGGAAAGTGGTATCTTCTATTATTTTTTTGTCTGAATTTCCTAAATACAATGAAATAGAGTGGATTATTTATAACCTTGGCCTACTAGATAGATTTTTGTGACTCGTCATTTGGGGAACATGGATTCTTATATACTATTATTTCTGAAATATAGTTCAAAATGGTAGATGTTTATGAATAATTATCATCAAATATAAATCAATAAAATAAATTTTTAGGGATCATTATTGGATGTTGATAAGCTATAAAAATCAATTTTGGTTATTTAATCATTTATCTATAAACTATTACAAACAAACATCATATATATAAGGATTAACTAAAATCTGAAACCAACCCGAGCCTTATTGATGGTTTGGGAAATGGTGAGCATTATCTTGGATGATTCTCCTCATCGATTCCCAAGAAAAAAAACCTCACAAGCTTAAAACATTATAGGCCCAAATAATCTGGCCACCTGACAAACCAAAAAATAAAACTCAACTATAATAAGAAATGGCTAGCACGTTAGATTCAGAGACAAAGAGAAGAGATCTAAGAAAGACCTATTACCACTTGATTAGAAGATGACCTTATTAAAATAAACAAGATGCAAGCAATGGAGTGTTCTTCCTGTCATATTCATCTTCCTCTTCCTCCCATTCTCTTTTCATGAAGTGATTCAATGCATGTGGTTGAAGAAAGTGTTTCCTTCACGTTCTTCCTTCAAGAGAGGATTTTGATAGAAAGCAATGAATCTGGACTCCAAAATGTCTGCCCATGTCCTCTGAAATCTGCATCATAAAGTCTATTTGTCTGCCAACAGATGCATTCACTTCATAATTGAACATGCCAACAACAAAACAAATTGAAATCTCTTTCATCTTTCTGCATTAATGCAGTTACAGGGTACCACAAAGAAGTTTCTTGTCTTTATCATAGGGTCCAATATGGATTGTTTAAGCTTGAAATTCCACACAATCCAACTCATGGTATGTTTTCCAAATAGTGTCATATGTTATGAAGGTATTATATGGAAATAATATTAGATACTGAAGATACATTTGCAAGTGAAACACAAATGAAAACTCAGGAATAAGAAACTCTGACCTTATTTGCAAATCTCAGTTATGATAATACTATCCATGTTATAACTTCATAGAGCATATCAATTCAAACAACTAATTCTTTTTGACATGCTCTTCCACCATTTTTTAAATGTAGGAGGTACCCACTATTAAAACGTGTCTCTAAAAAAGGCAGAGACATGCAAAATTAAAATGATCAGCAAGAATGAATTGAAAGGCATCCAAAGTTTGCACTGTATAAATTATCCCATGGTCATTTATTTATTATTTATTATTTCTTTTTTCTTTTTTCTTTTTTCTTTTTTCCTTTTTTTTGAAAAAGTGGTCCTAGCCACTAAAATATTTGTATTATTTACACACACACACACACACACACACACACACACACACATATACATATATTTACACATGTTCAACAAGGACTCGTGGAGAAAAGAACCTGGAAAATAAAACCTCCACATCATCGCCCATAAAGAAACAAAATGCAGTAAGGCAGACCTTATAAAATAGGCCAAACCTGGATAACGTAAACACTACCAGATACATAAGTGGCCATGGCACATAATGCCAATTACAAAAATGGCCACATAAATTTCCCACCCATGTCTGAAGATTAACCATCAGTTATCTAGGAGATACAAATTATCACACCCCCAAATCCCACAGTATGGACCACCAAGAGAGATAGAAGTGAAGGAGAAGGAAGCTAATCCAACACGATGGAACTTAGAAAAGATGTTATCTCCAAAAGGAAGACAAGTAAATACATTCCTTCAAAGTCCAGAAAAGAACATGTACGAACCAATCCAGAGACCTGCATATACTCGTTCACAGCCAACTGGCAAGATCAATTAGTAGTAGTGTAAAACTCAAATATAAAATATACAGGCTCAGGATACATGAACACGCATAATATGAGAAAATTGAAAGTGGAACCATGCAAATGAGAGCTAGAGCAAAATATTCAGCAATATTAATCACGCATAATTGAGATAGCTAAGTCAAATGCGAAAGAAAACACTCTTCCACCTCTTGAAACAGAATGGGATCATCAATAGCCTTATTTTCCAAAAAATCTACAACCATATTTGCTTCTCTAAAGCAATGAGTCAATTCAAAATCTTGAAGGGTTTCCAGTTTTCCACGAACTAAATCTAGCCTATATCCTAATTTTCATGAGGAAGTATTTCTAGAGGAGACGATGTCGTGAATCACCATTGAGTCACCCTCGATGATGAGATTAGAAAGGTTCATGGAGGCTTCTAGGGAAAGAATAAGAATAAGAGATTCAACTCTACAACATTATTAGAATTTGGAGGTAATTTCTTACAAACTGCTCTAATTATGCTGCCCTTCGAGTCTCTTAAAACAATCCCAACGCCATAAATGCCCGGATTTCCCCTAGAGGCACCATCATAGTTAAGTTAAAAAAATCCAGGTGGGGGAGCTGACCATGTTACATTTAAGCGAGAAGGAGAAGGGTTGGAAGAATGATAGCCATGAGGTGGAAGAGTCTACAACAAAGGCCAATTGTCGTGAATGAATAAATCCCATTTAGAAAAAAAATTTGGAATTAATCAATTTGAAATGATAAGAAAGCATAACTTTTGATATAGCCCTCTCAATTTTACCGATCACATCTACCCAAGAATTAGATTTATTTCAAAAAATTCTTTCATTCCTTTCAAGCCATATATTCCAAATGACTAGAGAGGAAATGATCTCCCAAAGGAGCGCAAATGTGGAAGCTTTATGAAAAGAAGGCAAGGCTTTGAAGTGGCCACAAAGTGAGATTATTTCAAATAATTACAATTTTTGAAAACAAATATAAAGACTTTCACGGGAAAAAATATTGATTTTACATTCCATGTGAATCAAGTTTGGAAACAAAGATCAAACTCAACTACATCTATACCAATCAGGATAACATACGCAAATCAAACCAGGCAAATTTGTGAGGCTCATCAAGTTGATAAGACTCGGAGAGTTTTTCTGTTAATTATTTTTAATTGAGTCTTCATCTTTACCAATATGACAGTGAGTATAGCCAAAATTGACATCAAAAAGATAGGTTGAGTGGACATAAATCTGACTAGATCTAAGACTCCTACAATAACCTTTTTGGGCCCCTAGCTAGGATCACTGATGTACTACAGTTTCAATTTGATATATAAAGCAAGGCTTCTTTTCTATTGAACATATATTCAAAATTATTCAATCATAACTGTCAAAATGAGTTGTAGCAACTACAAACACATAATTAGAATCCTCTACAAAATACCTTAGATGTGACTATCAGACAAGACAATTTTTATAATCTTATACATACAACCTACAACTACTACAACAAAGCACTAATACAAGAACACAAAGGTAGATATTCAACAATGGTGGATCAGAATATTAAAGATTAAAATAGAATAAAAGAAAAGGCTTGCATTTCTATAACACTTGCCTCAAGGACATGTAAAGTAGACATTGTATTCAGAGATAATAAACAAGGGGCCAGGATCTAGAACTTTTGAATGAAGCCTGCAAATATTGAAGCTATTGACAAATATTTGGCAACATATGCATAGGTGATTATAATGTCATCACTAAATTTGAGTACAAAAATTATATAGCATGTGAAATAAATGCCATGGACATTTTGGAAGTTGAGTCTGTAAAGGAGACAACAACAATTCATTTTTTATCTCCTAGTTGGATCCAGATTTCTCTAGACTCCTGCCACCAATAGATCTTTTCTTTTGTGTTTTGAAAAATTATGAGATTCTCCAACAGTTTTTACACTTGTTTCTCTAAATTCTTGTCAAACTCAACACCTCGTGTTTGAGTTTCAAGGAGTTTTTGGAATAATGGAATGGTTTGTACTGAGAGGGGAGGGGTGAATCAGTACCCTTAACTTTTTTTGTTAATTAACCTTAATCCTTTAGTAATCAATTCCTTGCATTACCGACCATATCTGTTATTCTATCTTTGTGTATGTAATATCAATACATAAACTCAATTTGCATTTAAACATTCATAGAAACATTCATGAAATGTAATGACACATGGCACAAAATTTGGTAACGCGAAAAACCTTAGTTAGAAAGTAAAAACTATGGTGGGGATGAAACCCAAAAAAATTCACTATCTACAGAATGGAAGGGGTCGGTTAAGGCTTACAAGTTTGATCACTTCTAATGATCTTACCCTGTTAGGAGTAACATGTTTAGACTGGTTAAGGTCTACTCTGTTAAGAGCTTTAGCAACATTGTTAAATCCACCTTCTTAAAGGATTTCTTCTATTTTCTACATTGTTAGAATGTAGTCAAAAATACTTATTGACCTGAGTATATGCAATCTAGAATTGCTGAGTACAGATCCTTTAAGTTCACATGTATAATGTATCACCTATAGTGATTGATCAATACCTCTGTTCTGCTCGGTAGCCTTGAATCTAGTTCTTGATAACCTATTTCATCTTTTGTTGTCCTTCTACATAAAACTCTATATCTAATCCATAGATGTGCTCCTCGGCTACAATCATCATCTTGTTCTGATTGATTACACGTCTATTTATACATTGAAATGACCTAAATAAGTTTCATGCTTTTCACTGATAACTCTATGACCAAAGGTTTAAAACTTGACCTTTATCTCCTAGTTTGCATGTTTATAATCAATTAGATTGATTAAAACAATTACATTTGCTTTGATTTTCCCTCAAGAAATGGTTTTAAAGATAAATATAAAACTTAAGTGTTTTATCTAGCATGTAAGTCAGATCTGCGTTTCTCATAATAAAGTTGTCTTTCGATAGACTGGTTCTCGGGTTGCTCTTTAGTCTGTCTGTCGGTGTAGACTATAAACTTGTCTGTCAGGTTCCTCTATTGTTTGCTCTTTCGGTTTACACTGTAAACTTCTATCGGGTTCCTCTGTGAATTATATTGTCAGTTTACATAGTGATCTGTCTTGTCGGTGATAGTGCACTTTGCATTTTCGGTGACCTCCGTTAACCGTTGTGTCAGGTTGCACTGTAATCCTATCTTACAGTGATCATGTACCGATGGTTTAAAAATTGTTTCTTTTGCATACTAATGAAAAAATATTATCATCAGGAGTACCACAAGTTCCTATCTTTTTATCAACTTTTGAAGGATGTTGCAAAAAGTAGCTTTTTTCCCATCTCTCATTTTGCTTCTAATGTAGATTTTCAAAATGTTTATTCATAGCATAAACTGAGATATTATCTCCTTTCCACCAAATGTGAATGTGTTAATGGATTTCTCACTATAGCTACATATTCTAAAACTTGAATTTACTTTTCTTCATTTGGATAATATTGCTAATTCATGTTTGCATTTGCCCAATCATCTTAGATGATTTAATAATACAATAAGAAATTTGTTAATTTTTTCAACAATGAATGATCTTCCTTTTCTCTTATCGCACTAGGTTGTCATTGAGAAAATTTCAAGTTGGCTAGTCCATCATTATTCTTTATAGTATGGTTACTAAAAGTTGACTAGTGTCAGATTTGTTCACATGCTCTAAAAGTCAGATTTGTTCACATACTCTACTTTTTTTCATCATCATATTGTACCATTTTCAAATCTCCCCCAATAATGATAAGTTTGTCTTTATGTGTTTCTTGACCAATAGTAGTTTTTGCATCAATGTGATTTTTGTCTATGTGATTATTGACTATTCCTCAGTTGCAAAGCCATCATATCTAGAGCAGATGTTGTAGGCATTTTTATTATCATTTTAATAGAATAAATAAGGGATTAAAAAAACTTACTTTTTTTTGTGGATTTCAACTTGTTTCTATTAGCTTTCTTCCCACCACCCTAGCTTTTCTAGTAGCTTCAAGAGGAAATGCAATAGTTAGAATTTTAGTTTTTGTGGGATTTGAGTCATATGTGTTTTTAGTCAATCCCAAGATTACCTTCTTGAATGCTCATTAAAATAATGACATTTCTCATCAAATATGTTCCTTGGTACTTTTCATTTTCTTAGTTTTTTATGAGATTGATCATACTCAATTCTTTCTATTCCTTTACCATTAAAGATACCTAGAGTTAATATGATTTATAAATAATTCAACCTCAACAATGTGCAGAAGGAAATTATGGTGAGACAACAAACAATAACAATTAGAAATTGAGGAATATAGTTGAAAACACCTTTTAATTACATTTTATTTTAAGCACATCAAGAGATTGGTTGTAGGAGGTGTTTTAGAACATTAACTTGTGATTCTCTCTTCTGTGCTTCCTGTGTCTCTTTTCCAAGATTTTTAACTTTTTCTTGTTCAGATTGATGAGTTTTTCTCCCTATGAATAAGTACTTTCCAAAGGATTTTATTGTTTATTAGTTTTAAACAGAACACCAATACACATTAATAAAAGAGCAAGAAAAATAAAAATTGTGAAATTAGACAATGTACAATTCCCTCAATTTTTAAGGTATTCCAAAATTGTCAAAATCAATAAACCACACCTTTCTCATCTTGCAATTGATTTGGAAGCAAACACTTCTTCAATATTTGACATGCTCCAAAGCATCTAGGTCAACGCTTCCATGTTTCCATTGTAATTAATGTCCTCAATTTCTATTCGAAGAATTCCTTGAGCCTCCAATGGGATGTAATTCAAACTACCTCACAGTGTCTGTGATGTTTTTGCAACAAAATAAACTCTTCATCTTTTGCTTCCAAACATTAAATGTTTTGGCTATTCACTTGAAGTCAGGTAATAGGGTACCCATGATCAGAACAAAGGAGCTACTAAAAAATATAACAAGCCAAAAGAACAATATATTGTAAAGCTTCAATGAATAATTTATCCAATAAACATGGACAAAAAACACAAAAATATTGTTGATGTTTATAGCTTCGATCAGATAAAATGAATGAGATATTAGTATTATGAGAATAGATTAAATTATGCACATACATATACATACCAATATATTATTATTATTATTATCAATTGTCATTATATTAATCTCATAATAATGAATAGACATGTCCCATGAAGGGACATGTCTCTCCTAGCCCCATTCTCAATATAAATGAAAGAGAGATTGTTGCATTTGGAAACACATACAAAACAAGTAGTGCTATTACATTTGCAGCGATCCTAAAACTTAACATGGTATCAGAGCCAGACTGCAAATGTAAGAGAGTAGTTTGTTGATGGTGAATGTGTGATTGTCTCAGAAAATACAGTCTTAGTACAGGGATCATATATCAAAAATACACCGTTGGATTGTGATTAATTTTGGATATGTCAGTAATAAACAAATTGCGAAGAATCTCACTGGAGTGATTGTGAGAAAGTGTTGGGTTCAAAAGTTATGACCGACTGTGCACGGGTCTATGTGAAATTCCTGAAAATGGCTTTCATTAAAGAGATATATTAATTTGTTATGATCGTGGTCAAGCATTAACAAAGAAGCACATATTCAAGGAAGGGCGTCTCTTTCTAGAAAGAAAGAATTAATTATAGAGTGTCACCTCTCTTGGAGCAATCAAGTCATTTCACAAGAAGACATGCAAATTGTTCAACGATATAAGAGTGGGAATTGTACATTGTGGGGGGAATAATAACCAATGTTACATTTCCATTTGAACTATCCTTAGTGGGGAGATAATTCAAATGGGAGATGTCTCTCAAATAATCTAAGGTGTTTTCTAATTTGATGTATATGGACCTTCGGGTGATCCCACAATAGTGGGTTACACTTTTTCGGAGGAAAAAATTCCTCACGAATCCGCGAGGTGGGAGAATTTAGTCGGGTACTTTCGATAGAAAGTACTTGATTGTTTCGATCAGAACATTAATAGTTTCGATCGAAACTACCTTTTTTGCTTAGTTTCGATCGAAACTAACCTAGTAAAGATTTTAGTGGGATTTTGACCCATAAGCATGTTAAACTAAGAGAGTACTTTCGATCGAAACTAATTAGTTTCGATCGAAAGTACTTTCTATCAAAAGTACTTTCTATCGAAACCCCCAAAATTGAGGCTATCTGCAAAGGCTAACAGAAATCTACAGTTTTCATGGCTTTGGGGCTCAAGCACGGGGATCAAATGGAAGAATAGGGACACCTCCTTTTGCATCGCACAATTAATCTGAACGAGATTTCTAAAAAATATAGATTTGACAAATTTTGAATTAATTAGGTCTATGTATTTTGACGTGCATCGGATGTAGGTTTTTTATCCAATATAAACTTCCAGGTTTGACGTTCAATGAAAAATAGTAGAAAAGAGAAAAAAAAATTTGAAAAATAACAGTGCCCTCCAGCTTTGTGTCTTCTTTCTATCAAAAAAAAAAAATTTGAATTTTGATAAATACACAATAAGTTATCAGCTACACAGTCAACGTATGTCACAATTACAGTTTACTCTACTTCAAACATTCATAAAATATGCAATAATCATGATAATGTCATCAAACCAATTGCATGCCCTCCGTATGGATGTTACAAAAGCAAATTTTAAAGAAGCACATTGATATCTATTTTAGAAAAAAAGTTATGTTGTACGAAGTCATTGTACCTTTTTGAAAATGACGTTTTCAGCAACATAGCAGTTTTAGTGGGAGAAAAAAAAAACCATTAAAATCAATTCAAAAAAAATAAAAATAAAAATATTTAGAATCTAGACAGAAAATCCTAAAAGACTCTAGTTTACTTCATCTTTAGATTTCAAATATTTTAACGAAAATATGCATCTGAAAGTGAATGTTTTCCTCAAAATGTAGACTTCAATGTCCGTTTAGGCAAAAAAGTGTAACCCACTATTGTGGTATCACCCCTTCATTGAAGCAACTTGTGTCAAGGATGTTGATGTGCAGATAAGTATCTATTAGCCTTGAATATTATATTTATCTACTCATTGTAGTCTCTCTCTCTCTTTTGTAATTCTATACATACTATAAGATATATTTGCCTTGAGCTTTTCCGGAGATGCTCTCGCAGGAAAAAGAAGATTAATATCAGATTCAGAGGTAACTTTGGACAAGGAGCTCATAATATTTATATCAGACTCAGAGGGAGTCTGACAGTTCATCTTAAGAAATCTTGGATAAAAAGATCAACATATTGATATATGCTCAATGATTTCTTCTATGTGAGAGAAGTTCTAGGTGAAATCCCTTGTTTTTACCCTCTGCGTAGAGGCGTGATGGATATCATGTGTGTGACTCCATGTTTTTTTAATGGGCCTGCCCCCTGTGAACATCATGAGGAAGTGACGACTCCCAAATGATTATCACTTGTATTTGTTAAAGTTATTGGAAGGTGACGATCTTACAATAACTTGATCTTCTATCATGATAGACATCTTGTGACGGCTGAAATAGATCATAACAGATGATATCTTGTATGGTGTATTGAGTTCCTTAAAAGGACTGTAGCCTTCTATTGTGATAGACATCTTGTGATGGTTGAAATAGATCATGATAGATGATAAATGTTCCTATGGTAAGTATTATTGAGGGTGCATGTGCATGTTGCCTATAGGAAATTTTTGAGTTATGGTGAATATCATGAGACTTGATATTCTTGGTCAGACCATATCTATGATATCATATTGAGGTGATATCTAAAATAGTTTCTGAGTTATGGTGAATATCATGAGACTTGGTATTCTTGGTCAGACCATATCTCTGATATAATATTGAGGTGATATCTAAAATAATTTTTGAGTTATGGTGAATATCATGAGACTTGATATTCTTGGTTAGACCATATATCGGATATCATATCGAGGTGATATCTAAAATATTTTTTTGAGTTATGGTGGATATCATGAGACTTGATACTCCTATTCAGACCATATCTCTTGATATCACGATGAGGTGATATCTTCTGTCTTAAAAGTAATGGATCTTTTGTGAATTGCATTTTGATGAATTTTATCTTCTCTAGCTAAGAGGGAGTGTTGATGTTTGTAACTTCGATCAGATAAAATGAATGAGATATTAATATTATGAGAATAGATTAAATTATGCACATACATATACATAATCAATTGTCATTATATTAATCTCATAATAATGAATAGACATGTCCCATGAAGGGACATGTCTCTCCTAGCCCCATTCTCAATATAAATGAAAGAGATATTGTTGCATTTGGAAAACACATACAAAATAGGCAGTGTTATTACATTTGCAGTGATCCTAAAACTTAACACATACCACCACAAATTTCAGGCTGAACCAACATAGATTATTTCTTTACCATAAATACAAGATCACCAAAACATCTTCCACAAAATTAAAATTTTCCATAGACGCTGAGATATATTGTGCGGTGAGAAGGAGAAATTATTTTTGTCTAATCCCCATGGTGGCCTAAAACAACAGTACATAAGTAGAACTTAAACTCACTGCAAAAAGGGCATGTGATTTACATAAGGAGACCTTCCTTTGAAAATGTTTCATGAAAAAAGTACAAAATGAATTATTGATGAAGATCAAGTAGTGAAGAAGGTTAATTTACTAGCATATCATTTTAGTCATCTTAATCTAAAGTTTTGAGTTTCCATAATGGGGGGAATGTGGTGACAAGTTTTAGGGATACATGATTTTGATAAAAAGTGAAAGTAAAATGATCCTATATAATCTAGCTCACTATTTGATGCAAATGGCATGGTATAATCTTCATCGTTATAACTACTGGACTCATTTTACTCTATAAATGAACACTAACTAGCCTTATATGTGTAGCTTGATCCTCATCAATGTACACGAGCTCCTCTAGCTATGCATCCCACCAGTCCTAATTTCAACCATGGAAGGTTAGGGTTGTCCTAGACAAATTTTTTATTTAATCAGAAATGTTTAGTTAACATGCAATGATTTTTTTAGACAATAGAATTTTTCTTATTTTTTATTTAAAGAACTTAAATTTTATGGTGGGAGGAGATTTGAAATTTTACATTTATGTTGAATGTTTAAAAGAAGCTTTTAATGTTTGGTTTTGATAAATTTATCAAGGGATACTGCAAGGACCCTCATTTAAAATAAAAAATTGATTACAATATGTATTAAGCTAATAGAAAAGGGGCTAATCCTGACGACCATACAAAAACTAGGCCATAAAAGAGGATGAAATCGAGCCAGCCCAAGGAAGAAGAAAGATGTTGGAGAGACGTAATCAGCCAGTCAAGGAAAGTAACAACATGATCACTTCATTATGCTAAACTGAACAATCGAGGACATGATATGCCATCTGCAGGAGAGTAACAGAATCAATAGCCTTGAGAGTATCCTTGGAGTAGGTAACCAAGTGATGCCGAAGAATATAATGTGAATATAAATAGAACAATTATAAACCCATTATCTTATTAAAAATGTCTATAACTTCCTTATTCAACACACAAACATCAACCTTGGAAAAGACCTCTTGTAGAGTTGCATGTGTTGAAGAAGAATTAATTCCATTCAATAATGTTGAAAGAGGCATTTCAAGGAGAAGGTAACTAGGTACCTAACTTTGCACTTTACCATTAGAGACTTTTGCATAAAAACATTGCTACTCCAATAAAAACTTTGAATGGATGCAATATCATATGCATATGAGATATTTATCCCCACAAAGTAAAGGCCAGAAAAAACAATTACAGGATATTACGTACACATTGATATCCATTTTGCAACTTTCTCTTAATTCTTAGTCATGGGAAAGTTGTAGTTGAAAGCTAGTTTAGAAATTTAAAACAAAAAAAATAAAATGACAGCTACCAAATAAGAAATGTATTTAAATAACAAGGAGATTCACATGTAGAATAATAATGCAACATTGTTTCCACACTTCTGAAGTCTTTCTTTTAGTAGCCAGGAAATTAACTACCAATATAAACTTGTATGAAGGTAAAACTATTAAAGCCTGAGAATATACAAATGCATACCATCTTCCGAACACTCAGTGATCCAACAAAAAATACTTTATAAATGGAGGAGACAAGTGCTTCTCCAGTCTCACCAAAACTGTGGCATAGGAATATGCAATCAGTAAAATGAAAAAGACGAAGGCAAGAACAATCTTGTAGTGCGAAAAAATTAGTTTTTCCAGCAGTAATTCAAAGCTATGCCAAACATGTAAATAATTTACCTTGTAATCACATGAACCAGATCTATAGATGCTCCTGCTACCAAAAGTGCTACTTGAACAATCCAAAAATAGAAGCAGCCAGACTAGCTTGCGTGCTCTGAGACATTGAGAAGCATAATCATCTAGAGTTTAATTTTTGCGAATAAAAGATAATATTGTGTGTGTGTGTATTAAGGTAAATTTCCAAAATCTCCTTGGGATCCAACATTGAGTAAGATTTTTTGTGTCATCAAACCCTTGAAAATCTATTACAAAAGTGTATGAAAACTGTAATATGTTATAAACATGACAAAACCCTTCAAAATCTTCATGGAACCACAAAAATCTCCACCATGGCAGCATTCAGTGAACAAATTTTTAGGGTTTGACATATCCAGAACAATATAAGAATAACAATTTTATGCAGAAAACAAAAGAAGAATAAAACTTAACATAGATAACACACAGATTTAACGTGGTTCACCCAAAACCTGGGCTACGTCCACCTACACAGTCGTCTAACCTTTCTTATTATCCAACAAAAATGTACATAATCTTACAATGCATTATACATCTCAAATGTTTATAACATGCATTTTAGGGAAACCTCTAAAATCGACCATTTTATGGTTTTACAATGTCGGTCTTCTTTTTCCCCAAAAAGTAAATCTCTTTCCTGAAAAAGCACCAAAAAATTTTGGCCCTTCGGCTCGACCTCCAGTTTGGGGCTACCGCCCCTCACCTCCGGCAACTACCAGACATGTCGCCACAATATCAACACCTACTACATGATCAGTTGCCACAATATCAACACAAATAATGTATAGAAACAAAAAGATAGAGCTGGAACACAAGATACATAGAGGAATTGAAGTATTTTTTTTGTTTTATAGAAAAACAAAGCATGGGTACCTACAAAATGAGACATGACCTACAACAAGAAACCCTCAGGAACTTAAAAAATAACTCTTGTAAACCTTCCACATATTCACCATGAAGGCTCCAAGAGCAGAGAGAGTAAGAAAACAAAAGTGAGAGATCGCGGGTAGTGTATAGATTTTTTCACCTAAAACTGGTTGCTAAGAGTTTTATTTTTTGCCTTTGTTTTTATCCCTTGTTCAAATTTTCTTAGTTTTGCATTGAACTTATTATAAAGTCTGAGTGATGGAAAAAAATACTTAGTGATGTGTAGATGCAAAACAAGGAAATCAAGTGCCTTTTACATTTTACTTTATTTTATTTCAATTTATTTTAGTTTTGCATATGGTTAAATGTAAAACATTTAATAAATTATATTTTATAGATCATTTTTATTAAATATTATTTTTAAATACAAAAAAATAATAAAATAGTTTTGGTTATGGGTCATGTATTTTTGGAGGAGTTTGGAGGAGTTTTAGGGCAGTTCTACATCAATTTTAGAGACCACGTGATAGGGCAGTTATTATTCTTTGCATTTCAAATTTAAATGTAAAAGTTGACCCTAAACAAGATGCCTTAGAATATTTTCTAAGTGTGTATGTTCTTGGGCACCTTTATGTAATGTTTTTTGGCTTCTTATCAACAAACACAAAAGAGAGGGACTATACATGGTAGCAGAAAGGCGGAGTTAGGTCCTATTTCCTAGCTCTAAGTGGCTTTATGAGTAGCAAGGCAGGGTTAGGCCCCCTTCTAGGCTTAGGGGAGAAAAAAGGTGGGGTTAGGCCCTCTCTGTTTCTAAGTGGCTTATAGGAAGCAAGGTGGGGTTATGAGTTAGGACCCTTTCTCAACTTATGGGAACAAAAAGGAGAGGTTAGGCGAGGTTAGGCCCCCTTTACGGGTCATGGGAGCAGAATGGTGAGGTTAGGCCCCCTTCTTGGGTCATGGGAGTAGAAATATGGGGTTAGGCCTGTTTTAACAAAATGGCTTATGAGAAGCATGGTTGGTTTAGGTCCTCTTTTTGGCTCCAAATGGCTTATGAACAACAAGGTGGGGTTAGGCCCTCTTTCTATCTCTTAACAACTTATGAGCAACAAGGTGGGGTTGGGGCCTCTTTTTGGCTCTAAACAACTCATGAGAACAAGTTGGGGTTACACTCTCTTTCTAGCTCTGAACAACTTATGAGAAGCAAGGTAGGGCTAGGCCCCCTCCTGACTCATGGATGTAGTAAGATAGGGTTAGGCCCCTTATTGTGATCTCATCTCCCAACTCTGTGATGATTGACTATTGACTTAAATGGATGATGCATGAATATGGAAAGTAGATGCAAGCACTCATCTAGGTGCACCACTTCATGTCCAATGTGTCTGCCATTGGGGCCAAGAGGGGGTGTGTCTTCCCTTGGACTTAGTGCATGGATGGCTTAGGGTGGACCTATCATGCTTCCTCCTCCAAACCCTATTGGGATTGAATACTAGGGAAAATTCTAGGATAAATCAATGGATGCATTCTATCAAAGTGAGTAGATTTCCACAATCCATAATTTACTTTTTAATTTGATTATGGGAGCATTTTTTTATTAACATTTTCAGATCACACTCTGTAATCCATCACCTTTCTCCTTATGTTCTTTATCATCTTCATGATGGATTGCTTGTGTAACAAGCATTAATAATGAAATAGAACTTCTAAGTATATAAGTCTATAATATTATCAAATGTTATTATAAAGAAGTAATAATCATTCATTAAGTCATTTTTGTTTGGGTGACTCATTTATTTAGTCATTTTTATTAGTCCAGCCTTGTGATTTTACCCGATGACCAAATTAGTCATTTATACTTGTGAATTGCAAAAAATTAGTAGAATTTGATCAGTTTTAGTCACATATTTACCAAAATGTACTAGTGGGCCGCATGAAGGCACCTCAAAGATTTGAGGGGAGGCTTCACCTCTATAGAAACCTCAAAGAGAGGAAACATGAGACTACCCAAAAGAGTCCACCAAGATAAAGTGAATGAGTAACATCAAAATTCACCTAGGGTATGAACGACCCCAAAAATTGAAAGATTCCTTAACCAAAAACAAAAAGAGGTTAGAGAAAGCCCTTGAAGCATTTCAACATCCAAATGGCCGCAACCACAAAAACCAAACTGCCAAGAAAAAGAACAATCAAAGTGCAAAGCATAGACACAACCAAGGAAAACAAGCTTCTCCAAGAAGATTGAAGTGAAACAAGCATTAACAAGAGTCACCCTAGTGGTTGAAACCATAAAAAATGTTTCAAAATAACATCATGGCTCTCCAAAAAGCACCCAAATCCAAGCATTGTTCACCCACGAAGAAATCCCATCCCAGGAAAAGTCAGATCCCTTCAAGGGAAACCCTAAAAAGCAGGCTTCATGAAGGACCATCTTGGCGACAACATCTGCAAAATATGAAAAAATACATCATAAAGGCTCTCCAAAATACTCACCAAGCCACGTTGCATTTCCTCTAGAGAACACCCATTTCCAAGAAATACAACACCCATCAAAACAAGGGCAGGACGAAGATGATCCAGGCTCCAAGACACGACCTCCCAAAAATCCCTCACCGAAAGCTAAACCCCAGAAGAAGGGATGTGATAGAGATCTGAGAACATGGGAGCCAAAAAATGGCATCCTCCAAGCACCAAGATCTGATAATGTTAAGAGTGAAGATCTAAGAATAGGGGAGCCAAAAAAATGGCATCCCCTAGGCACCAGGATACACTAATGTTAAGAGTGAAGATGAACTTGTGTTTGTTGCAATTCAAGAGGATGAAACTAAGTTTGCAAATCTTATGTCTAATATTTATGCTACTAATGTTGTTCAAGATCTTATGACTAATGTTTTCTTTAGTAATATGATTAAAGATGGAATCTCTACCACTTAAGATGAAGAAAAATCCCTAAGGATGTCAAGAAAGATAAGTGGATTACTGATAGAGGCAACTCACAACACATGACCAATGATATGAACAAATCTATGGAATGTGAGAAGTATGAAAGAGGTATTGTCTAGAGGGAAGATAACTCTGAAGGTAAAATTCCTATGATTAATACCTTTGTTAAAATTGCTACTGAAGATATTATGACTAATGTCCATTGTGCTATTGAGAAGACCAACACTACTGATACGTATGCTAGTAATGTTTTTGCATGTAGTAATGTTGAAGAGATTACCCCTGAAAACCCTATAAGTTGTGCTACCAAAGAAGAGAAAGTCCTAATCAACCAACTGGATAGAAAGAATCATTAGCTGATAGATAGTGAATGTTCACATCATATGACTGGTGAAATAAGAAAGTTTGTAAAACATGAAGAATATGATGGAGGAATTGTCAAATGGGGTGACAACACTGGAGGAAAGATAAAAGGTAAAGGTACCATTCCTTGGATGGTAAGAATATAATTGATGATGTGCTATATGTGAAATTAGGACTAAATCACAATATTCTTATTATTGGGAAGTTAATGGACAATAGATAAGGATTATATTTCAATGATAACAAGTGCAAAATTGTCAATGACTGTGGAGTAGAAATTGAGTCAAGATCCAAGAGCAAGAAGAATGTCTTCCATCTGAATAATGAAAGAGTAAGATACCTGATTACTTAGACTGAAGAAGGGCATATCAAATTATGCAAGGATTAATACAACAAAATCAGAATCAGACAACAGGTGTCTTGGTGAAGATTGATGAAGAGGATGATATATACAAAAAGAAAGGACCATCACAAGAGTCACAAGTGAAGGCAAGAACATCAAGGTATGATAATTTGGATCTTTCAGATGAAATTTACTTGATTGTTCAGTATGGCAAAAGTCAATTTTGTTCTCACAAAAGTAGCTTAATTGAACAAAGTATTGGAATGCAAACTCTTGTTGTGAATCAAATTCAAAGCATGTTAGTAAGATCGGTAATTCAAGAAGGAAGAAAAGGTGGAAAGGCTAAAGAAATGAAGGAAAAAAAAATCTACAAGGCATGGTAAGATTCATGATCAGAAAAATCTTGATGACACACAATTTGTGAACCATGGAATTCTAGATTTAGTTGAAGGAAATTCCAAGACAGAGCATCAGAAGAATAATAGGTGAATTGAGGAAGATCAAATTTACTTGATTTATGAGATTGAAGCAAGAGAAGTATGCAAAGTTTGCACGAATGATCAATGGGTTAGAGCCATGGAAGAAGAGATTAGAGTTGCAAATGAGTATAAGGAGAAGCTTGAGATCTGTTCAACCAAGCTTGAAGCACTACAAATTTAGAGAAGGTCAATAGAAAACAATGGTATTGGATTAGAAAAAGGAGAATGCTCCAAATCCAACCAAAAAAAGTCTAAATCAGAAAATAAGAAAAAGAAGAGGACCAAGAGGAAGAACTTGGAAAAGGAGTCTGAAGCTCAAAGGTTCAGAGGTAAAAATATTGTTTGTAATGAGCTTGAACACAAAGAGGTTGATTGTAGAAAATGATATCTATAGACGTCCAAAATCATCCTTATATTAATTTAATTAATATTCCCATAACATTATAGTTAATTTTAATTAATTATACTTGTTATATTCTTCTATCTATTTAATTTATTTATTTAATTAAATATGATTCACCTTCATAACATTTAAATCTTAATTTAAATATTATTCCCCCTTTTAATGTATTAAATCTTATTTATATTATACATTTCCCTCATTTATTCCTTTTAAATAAATTTATAATTTATTTATTCCTCCACATGACTTAATTCTACTAAACCATAATTAATCTAAATCTAATTTGGATTAAACTAATTTGAACCTAGATCCTACCCTACCTCACATCACTCTTACCAAATAGACCTACTTAGTAATTAACTAAGGTTAATTAGGCTAATTTCTTGATTCCTACACATATTAGTCCTAATTATTTGCTCACACATGTGTGAGCAAATTTTCAAAAATTGACTTTTCCAAATAATCCTAATTTGGTGCCAACAAGGTTTCTTACAACCTTGATGACACTTTCTTACACTTTCTAAAAATGTTTTATAGGACAAAAACGCTTACACCTCTTAGAAGATCCTTCACATGTGTACTTTAAGTACACCTTGACCCATCACATCACAATTTTCTCACATGTGTGAGAAAAGTTGGCCTCTTACATGGCTTATGTGTCCCTCATGTGGCACCTATGTGGATGCCACATGAGCTCCACCCCATCCAAACCCTCTCTCTCCTCCAAAAAATCTATAAATAGAGGTCATTGCCAAGAGCAAAATATCTCCCTTTTTATGCATTGTTATCATACTAGTTTAGCTCTAGATTTCTTTAAGCAATTTAGCATTTCATAATAATCTTAGTTCATTTCATTTTTCATGTTTATTTCAAAGTTAAATCTAGATATCACATCTTAGGTCTATAATGGAATGAACCTTAGTTAGTTTTGCTCAAATCGTGTATATCAATCTAGATTAGTTTTGCATATTCATCAATGGTGAATGGCTTGAGACAAGTTCTTCATACTTGTTCTTGAGCTCTTCATCCATCATTAGCTTGCATTATAGTTTCATCCATCAAAATCATAGTGGGATTAAGTTATTGTGTTGGGAGAGCACACCCACAATAATCTCTAGGAGCAAATCAACAAGGCATTGGGTGCCCTTGTTTGGCTCATCGGGGGTTGTGGTGTTAGTTCTTGTCTTATTTATTTCATTCACTTGAACATGTTAACTCTTTGAATCTTGCTTTAAATGACTAATCTCTAACGTTTGCATGTTCTAGTGATTGTCTTGGACAGGTTACTTTTCATCACATACATTTTGGCACACCTGGTGGGACCCACGTCCCTTATTTGTTCAAAAATTTCAAAATTTATGCATTTTTTCATGATTCTGGAAAAGTGTTTTGCAGAGTCGTCTCCGCTCTGAGATTACTGTTTGTGTTTCCAGACTGTCGTCTGCGTAGATCACCGTCTCCGCCCTGGAATGACAATTTGTGCTTAAAAATTGTCATTTGCACAGAATAGCTGTCTGCACTTAAAAATTGTTGTCTGTGTAGAATTTCCCTGTCTGCGCAGATCGTCATCTGCGCACTGTCATTTCTGTCTCCACATTTCTTGCATTTTAAACTAGTTATGAGAGATGGGTATTTATTGAAAGATTTCTTGAGAATTCTTTTGTATGTTTCAGACCAATTTCAGCACCAGGTCTATATTTAAAATATATCATTTAAGTACACTTTAAGATATATTTTAAATATATACTTCCAGGATGTTTGAGAGTGGTTTTAGCTTCATAGGAGTTAAGATGCAGAATCTAGTTTTTGAGGGTTTTTAAGAAATTTTAGACTTAGTCAAATTTCAAGAATCAGCAATCAGCATATTGTCAGGAATCAAGTGTTACTAATCTGTTTGCCTTTTTGCAGCATTTCAGGGTTGAAGACTTTAAAGATTACTAATATTTTTCATGCAGGTTTCCTTGGATTTTAATGGATTTTGAGAATGAACTTGTATGATTTAAACACTAGTCTTTGAATGCATGTTGCTTAAAGGAATTAACCACATCTAATCTTGAATGCATAAGGGAATGAACTTCACAAATCTTGAATGAATTAAGGCAAATAAACACACTTTTTAATATGCTTTCCTCATTGTTGTGTGAGAAATGAATTGAACTTGCATGTTTAATCACACTATTGTGTCTTTTTCTTAGGTAGAAAATACTTAGTTGCTTTAATTAGGTTCAATTTGGAAATGAATTCTTTTTGGTGTGTTTGAAGAAGTGTTTTTCAACAATTCTTTCAAGCTATTTTCTCATTAGATAGATCCCTTAAATTACATGACACTATGATTAAACTATAGTCGTATCCTCTCCCCTTGCCTTCATGGAACTTATGTGAAGAGAAAGCTTAGCTTAATCTAGCTTCTAGAGAGGCCTGTCTAGAGGGTGCGTTTCCCCTTTAGAGGATGACCTCAAACTGGTAAATCCTTTCGGTCGGTATAGAAATAAGGTGTGACCCAAAGGTCTGCTTTATCCCTTCAAGCTCGGGTGGGTCATGTTCAATGGTAGTCCATACTGAGTGAATATCCTCAGCATACTAGCATGGTTGAACTAGAGACTTAAGTGTCTCAAGCTGTACAAATCGATTGCGGGGCGCCACGAATCTTATTACAAACTATAAATTAGTATCCTACCTGATTCACCTCCAAATGGTGACTTATTATAGTGCAAGGGGAGGGAAGATTCTCCCCCCAAGATTCCCATCATACATGTCCCCGGGTATTGTGTTGCCAAAGATATCTTTGTAGCACGACAACAATACCTGGAAAAAGGAAAAAACATGGCCGCCCTTCCAAGGGTGACACTATTGTGTGAGCCAAAGGACTACCAAGCAATGGGCATATAATATTTCATGCAAAGCCAATTCCTTAAGGTAGCTACTGTTTGTACTATTTTCATTGTGTTAAACCACATAAAAACATAAGTGGCTTGAAAGATTCACTTGAATATACACAAACGAAATATCACAATTGCTTGTCTACTGAAAGGTTGCTTTGTCCCTTCCAAGATTGTTTTCAGATATGTGTCTTCAATAATTGTCAGCTATGCCCAAAATCTGAGTCAAGGTATACTTAGCGTAGTCAATGCCTTTGATGTATGTTGAAAATCAGTTCTTTCCAATGAACAAATTGACCTAAAAAGTCTAAAATCAGTCAGAATCCTACATTGTCATCTCTACATCAACCCACTTCTTCATCATCATCATCATGCTTATCCTAATCACCTCTTCCAAGTCATTTTTATTCTTCTCAATCATTCTAATCATTCCATCCTAAACATCCACAATCATCCTAATAATCCCTCTAATCCACATCAACATCCTCTTTCTTAATCCAATCTAATCATTCATCTTCCTCCAACCTAATCCAATCATCATTCTTATAATCTAATCCACTTGTCAACCTCATATCATTCTATCAAATCCTAATCCAATTCATCTTCCTTTTCATCCAAACCAATCACCCTTAATTATTCCCTTGTCTTCCAACATGTCTCATTTGTCTTCTAAGGTTCATCCATTCTTCATTAAAATCTTCATCCACATATCCTTCTAATTCCAATTTTCATAAAATCTTCTACTTTTGGCTTAGGAGCACCATCATAATCCTAGTTATCATGATTAACCCACATCCAACCATAGTCAATATTAACCCACATCATATCAAACTTCATCTTTCACACCTTCATCAAGATGTTTCATCTCAAATCTTAGGTTGAAAGATTTGTCAAAGTGTTTCATAGACCCTCATCATTAGCAAACATCTATTTGAATCATATTTCTTTGAGAACATCAGTCTGTCTCAAGTAATTAATTCTCTTATTCATATCCTATTTTTCTTGGGATCATCAATCTATCTCCAAGTAGAAAAAGATATCATCATCCAAATCAAACCTTTGTTTGCACCATCATAGGGTCTTATTTCACCTAGGTTTGTCTCAAACCTTTAAATCCAAATCAAATCAAATCAAATCCAAATTTGAGGCCCTGCCCTCATAATCAAATCAAATCAAATCAAAATCAAAATCCTTGAGGCCTTGCCCTCTTAAATCAAAACAAATTCCAAGTATTGCTCCTAAGTCCTAAGTTCATATTTCATCCATCCTCAAATTTGTCACTTCATCCACTCTTAATCTAAAACTTCTTCCACATCATCTTCTAATCCAATTCCAAAACCCCTCATTCAAACATCATGGATA
>MU223556.1:2590230-2604391 GCA_018584345.1 Thuja plicata | reverse complement strand
TACTTACTAATTAACTAAGGTTAATTAGGCTAATTTCTTGATTCTTACACATATTAGTCCTAATTATTTGCTCACACGTGTGAGCAAATTTCCAAAATTTGACTTTTCCAAATAATCCTAATTTGGTTCGAACAAGCTTTCTTACAACCTTGATGACACTTTATTACACTTTCTACAAGTATTTTATTGGACAAAAACTCTTACACCTCTTAGAAGATCCTTCACATGTGTACTTTAAGTACACCTTGACCCATCACATCACAAATTTCTCACACATGTGTGAGAAAATTTGGCCTCTTGCGTGACTTATGTGTCCCTCATGTGGAACCTATGTGGATGCCACATGAGCTCCACCTCATCCAAACCCTCTCTCTCCTCCAAAAAATTATAAATAGAGGTCATTGCCAAGAGCAAAATATCTCCCTTTTTATGCATTGTTATCATGCTAGTTTAGCTCTAGATTTCTTTAAGCAATTTAGCATTTCATAGCAATCTTAGTTCATTTCACTTTTCATGTTTATTTCATTGTTGAATCTAGATATCACATCTTAGGTCTATAATGGAATGAACCTTAGTTAGTTTTGCTCAAATCTTGCATATCAATCTAGATTAGTTTTGCATCTTCATCAATGGTGAATGGCTTGAGACAAGTTCTTCATACTTGTTCTTGAGCTCTTCATCCATCATTAGCTTGCATTATAGTTTCATCCATCAAAATCATAGTGGAATTAAGTTATTGTGTTGGGAGAGCACACCCACAATAATCTCTAGGAGCAAATCAACAAGGCATTGGGTGCCCTTGTTTGGCTCATTGCAGGTTGTGGTGTTAGTTCTTGTCTTATTTATTTCATTCACTTGAACATGTTAACTCTTTGAATCTTGCTTTAAATGACTAATATCTAATGTTTACATGTTCCAGTGATTGTCTTGGACAGGTTACTTTTCATCACATACAATATCTATGCTTTAATTTCACAAGGGATGATAATGATCCAAGTATATACATAAGTATGAGGAGGAAGATTGTTACTGTTAACCAAGGTAATGTTAGATGCTTTGCATGCAATAAATTTGGTCATATTTCTAGTCAATACACTGCAAAGAAGAAAGAAAAGGATGGAAAAAATATTATTCTATAAATCAGTTGCAACTTATCTAAACTTACTAATGAGAATTTTAAAGGCAAGAAGGTGAACAAAGGTGACACTAAGGGAGCAAAAAAGAACACGAGGAAGAATGGCCAGAGAAGGAAGAGAAAAGAGAACAAGAAAGATAAACATGATCAGAGGAAAGTGAAAGGAAAGGGAAAAGTGGAAGAGGACAAGGAACATAAGAACAAGAGGGGGACAAGAAGAAAGAAGAAAAAAGCTACTACAGAAAAGGGATCTACTTTTGTGAATCCCAAAGGTAGGTCAAGAGGACTTGATCCTCTAAAACAAAACTGAGATGTAGAAGAATGCATCAATCCAGAGGACTCCATAGATATATCATTCAAGATGGATTGGTGTATCAAGGTTGCTACTCAGGGGGAGTAGTATGCATGGAGAAGAGATTGATAAGATCTAGAATAAAGTGTTTGAAGAAAATTACTTGTAACTGCAGAAATCAGAAGGATTAGTTGTTAATGCTTGAAAAACAATTGAATGTGTTTCATGGATTTGAGATGTGTGTGCAAGAGAGTAAGATGAGTTTGATAAAGTAGAAGAAGTAGAGAAGGAAAATGAAGCAGGAATTGATATGACAAAGAAAGTTTAATAAGTATAGATGATACACCTTTGTTATTGATGTCAAAGGGGGGGAGAAACATATGGAAAAACTATCAGGTATGAAGAGAAATTGCAAAAGAGAAGAACATGTGCAAGAGAAATGGATGTGGAGGACAAAAAAGAAAATATAAAAGGAAAAGATAAGAATGAAGCTGATCAGATAAGAGATGCAAGTTTAAGTATACTTGCACATAAGAAAGAAGTTAGCTAAGATGTGTGGTGTGTATCTAAGGGGGAGAAAATGTTAGAGGAGAGTATTTAATTAGGAGAGCATATTCCTAGGGTGAGAAGAACCAAACAAAGAAGTGTCAGAGAGACTCTGAAAGATAATTATGGATATTATTGGTAGTAATGTTGATTATCTTTCTAGGAGTGAGATTGTTGGTTTCTGATTGCATTACTTATTTTTCACATCACATGTTGCCATCAATGCCAAAGGGGGAGATTGTTGGCATATTATCATGTTGGATGTGTTGTCATTGATGTCAACATATCAAGGGAATTAGAAGAACTAGAGGAATTGATCAGAAGATATATTTGATTATTGTTAACTTAACTACTACAAGTTATCTAGTGGAACAGGATATTCAGAGGTCCAGTTAGAATTAGATATTACATATATGAAGTAGCACACATGGGATATTGTTGAAGAAGACCAGTACTTAGTGAACTCCAATTTTCAGAGGATATCATGAATATTTGGGCATGATTCAAGGTTAGGATTGGTGATTGGTAGATGAGGTGATAGACAATGTTGATAGGAAGACAAAAAGTGGTTCGATGTGCACAATCTAGCTAGAATTTAATGGAACAAATATAGGAGTGTGTTGGGGACATACTCAGGTGTCTTCAACTTAGAGGGTTTTCACTTCAAAGGTCTGTAAGGCATAATCTTATTGTCTCAGAGACTTGTTGATAGTGTTATTCAGGTTCGGTGAAAAAGAGCTGGCAAATCCAATGGTTGTGGTGGATTTGAAAGTTTGAGTGTTTATAATGATGCTATAGGATGTTCTTGAAGTATGTATTTTATGAGTTGGCGATACACATGAATCAAAAGGATCAGATTGGTGGAGTTTTCAGTCAATAATACTATTTTTATTATTATTCATGTTCTTGGTCGACTTAGTTGATAAATCATGTTGTGCAAGTGCTAAATCATGAAATCTAGGTGTGTTACGATCTCTAGGTGGTTGATATAGGTTGTGGCTGTGATTTGATAGTAAAAGATGGACTTGAATCTAGAGATTTGGTGCGTTGATTTGAAGAGATGATGAATTAGGTTTTTCTGGCCTAGTTTTTGGTATAAGATGATGAATTAGGGAAAATTCAAGGTGCGGATCATGGATGTGAATGCTAGAGGTGGATAATAAAGGAAGAGCCTAATTTAGTGGTTATCAGAGTGTTTCAACAAGGGGTTGAACAGAGATCTGCATTGTGTTACAATGGAGTTGCATTAGACATAAGGTAGATGTCATTACACAGTTAACAAAAATATAGATCATTGTAGTGATCAGATTGTAAGGTAGTGAGCCTTCCTTAGAGTTGTAACCCAAGGCATTTTATTTTAGTAGTGAGCTCTAGGAAGTGAGCCTGAATGCATGTGCATTCCCATATATTGGAATAAGTTTATACTTATAACAAGGTGTTTACTTATTGTGGCTAATCAACCCCACCGTGGTTTTTCCCCTAATAGGGTTTCTACCATAAAAATCTTGTGTCAAGTGTGTGGATGCAATTCTGACTTATGCATGCATGCGTATTTTCCTTCCAAGTAATCAAATCAAAATTTAGGGTATTTATGTTTGAAGGGTTTTAAGGACTAAGAGCTTAAAGTTCAAAGTTTTGAGAACAACTAATTTACCCCCCCCCCCTAGTTGTTCACTACCATATTAACAACAAGAAGTACAAGCTCGACCTTATTCTATTAGCCACCAAGGAGAAAACTTGATAACAAATTTTGACTTCCTGAAGCAGAAGGACATAAAATTTAAGATTTATAATGCACTATTTGAGAGTAAATTATTTATGGGGACTAGTTATCCCCCTCATATTCCAAGATAGGAACTTCATTTTTTATTGTGGTGAGTTGTGTCTAGGTTTGATTTCCTTCCATTGTCAATATCCCTAGCAATAGATTTTTGTCTTGACAATCTTTTGAAGGCCTGTGAACCTTATTTTCTGACTCTACATCACACTTCTTATCTCTTGTCTTCCTTTTCTGAGTCTGTCATTCTTCCTTATCTTCCTCAGTTTGCTGAGAATGAGAGGAGGACTTAACATCTGGAGGTAAAATCACCAATTTGGTGTCCTGCCTAGTGAATTCATCCACACAATAAGGTTGATAAGAGTTTGTGAAGGTTTCATTCTATTTTTGGTCCATTTAACAAGATTAACAATACTTATATCCTTCTGCTACAAAACCTTGAAAGCTGCAACACTAGACTTACCAGGGAGATGGCCAGTGTCATTACGAGAGCTGCTAGAAAATCCCAACCGAGAATTTGATCAAGGACATCTAATAGTCTTATTTTCCAATTCCATAAAATAAATAGACTTGAATCAAAGAGGGGAAGGACCCTTACCCCCTATAGCTGTGACAAAATTTCACCTTCCTCCGAGATACTTGGGGACTCCATCCTCTCTTCATTGTTCATATTCTCTTGAACCCCAAACCTAGGGGATTTCAACATCTCTAAAGGTCCATCAGTAAAAGGGTAATCAACCATCTCATGAGAGTTTTGTTTCTCATTTACCTTACTGAACTCAGGGAGCTTTTTCACTTTACTATTTTCAGCCGAAGGGGAGGTACATTTCTCTTTCAATTTGGGTTCCTTCAGTGTCGGGGCTTTATAGTCTACAATTGTATGACCATGTTTTGCACAATTTTGGAAGTATAGGGTGGAATTTTCATAATTGAGGCATGAGTCCATTTTCCTCATTTAGATTTCAAAGTAATAAAATTAGGAAGGGACTTGTTTATGGCTACATTAACATAGAAGCAAGAAAATACCAACCTTGTTTTAGCCAGGGTGACTGCATCGACAGTGACATAGTGTCCACAAGAGTTGCCAACCCAACGAAAGATTTGATCATCCCAAAACTCCAATGGGAGGCTTGGCATTCGTACCCAAATAGGGGTCATTTTGTTGAGTTCAGTGGACGGGTCAAACCCTGGTTTCCATTTTGCTAAAGCAAGAGAGTGCTTACCATACGCCCACACACCAGAGAGGACATAGATGAGATCTTCCTCAATAGTAAATTTAAAAAGGAACAAACCTCCAGGTATAACAGAGATACTAACACCGCCCTTTAATTTTCATCACCCATTAGCCCATCTACGTACCATATCAATTGTAGGTCTGAAAGAAAAAAGATTCCCTACCAAGGTTGAATGCACGAAGGAGACAATCCTATCCATAACCATGTTAGGAAGACAGATTTCATTTCCTTCCTCGGTTTGAGCAATGTTTGGAAGGATAAAATTGAGAGCATTATTATTCGATCCCCCAGGGCTCCCTTCTAGTTGGTCTTGGGGGACCCAACTGCAACATTATCAGGACTAGCATTGGAGGTTGAAGCCCCTAACAAATCTTTAGCCCCATTTGAGGCTCCCTTAGTAACCCCATGTGCATCCCCAGTGGTATGTGGACCAGATTCTTTTCTATATTTGGAGGTGGGTCAAGCTGAGGGAGGCATAATCCTCCCAAGAATCTTCCACCATGGTCAGGTACAATTCAATTTTTTTGGGTGGGAAATTACAGTAGAAGTTGCAGAGTGAAGCTTCAAGAAAATGTAAGTGATGTGTGTTATTTACCTTATAATTATTAATATAAATGGTTATTTTCTTTTTCTTTTTCTATTTTTGCATTGAATCATTTGTAATTAATATTTATTAAATGGTACATTGCAAAAAATTTAATATATATTAAACTTAAAATGTGATTAAGGGGAAGATTCAAAGAGGATTGCATGTGTATTTTTGGGAAGAGAAGGGATTTTATTTTGTATGGATTCTAGATGTAAAATATTAACTAAGTGTGCTTTATAAACACTTAGTATTATTTTATTGCAAAAATGAGTACATGAGCTAATTAAGTCAAAATCCTCAAAGTAGGGGCGAATGCCTCTTAGTGAGCCTTTATAGAGATCTTGAGTAGTTGCATGTTGATTTGAAGACATTTATTGGTTGTTTATCAGTCGAGGGACCTTTTGAGCCAGTTAACTGCATCTTTCTCTCGGTTCCAGTACCTCTTTTGTGAGATTTCCTTTTCTATACAACCCATGTGGTATTTTTGCATCTTGATGGAGAGATCAAAATTTTGACTTCAGTTCAAGCTGAGTTTTAATTGTGTTCTATTAGGGTTATCTTTGGAGTTGATGAAAAACCTTATATAAAGGAAATATGTATCTCTTTTCAGGGGAGTTCTTTTCCTTCTTGGCTTCTTTCACACAACAAGAAGAGGAGGGTTTTTTTAGATCATTTCTTATGGGTTTTGCAAGAACAAGGCTTCTTGATTTTTAATAAAATAACAGTGGCTTCCCTTCTCAATAACTTTTGAATTATGTTTGGTTGGATGATTTTGATGAATTTTTGTGATTAATGTCCTTTAATTTGTCTTGTTCAATCAAAATTTTAAAAGGAGATACATGGTTGATGCAGGTCCAAAATTGTGTAGTTGATTTTGATAGTTTGTAGTTGAGAAAACCAGTTGGGTTTTCCTCCATACAAGCGTCAGGCTCAACCCTTTATAGGAAATACTTATACATCACATGTTTAGTTGAGTTGTGAGAGTTTCAGGGTTATTTGATTGAAGGTTTTGTGAGTAAGCAGGTTACAAATCTCAGTTCTTATTCAGTGAATCACCTATTAGTGATAGATTTTAATTCAAGCATATCCTTCTCACCCTTTTGCTGATCAAAATTTAGTTTTAGGTGAATACCAAGAGGAGGCCAAGCTTCTTTGGAGATTGATTTTCACCATAGACAAACCCATGGGCGTGAAAATCATTCCATGTTTCACAGGATTGTTGAGTATCACACTTAAGCATTTCAGGTGCAATCATTTACAAAAATAGGAAGATGGTGATCAAGAGGCTATGGGAATCCTACTAGCCTAGTGCACATGATGTGCTCTAACATCCACACCTATAGTAGGGTGGAGGCGGTAAGGATCTAATACTCATGGTGTACGTACCTACAAAGGTCACAATATAAGTGTGCTAGCATACTTTGCCTCTAGGTGTTTAATGTTGTCCTCTCTTCTCCATCTCTCTAATACAAAGAATGCATGGAGGAGACAATCCTATCCATAACCGCGTTAGGAAGACAGATTTCAATTCCTTCCCCAGTTTGAGCAATGTTTGGAAGGATAAACTCGAGTACATTATTATTCGATCCCCCTAGGGCTCCCTTCTAGTCGGTCTTGGGGGACCCAACCGCAACATTATCATGATTAACATTGGAGGTTGAAGCCCCAGACAAATCTTTAGCCCCATTCAAGGCTCCCTTAGTAATCCCATGTGCCTCCCCAATGGTTTTGGGACCAGATTCATTTCTGTATTAGGAGGTGGGTCAAGCCGAGGGAGGCAGAATCCTCCCACAAATATTCTGCCATGGTCAGGTACAATTCAATTTTAATTGCAGTAGAACTTGCAAAGCAAAGCTTCAAGAAAATGTAAGTGATGTGTGTTATTTACCTGATAAATATTAATATAAAGGGTTATTTTCTTTTTCTTTTTCTATTTTTGCATTGAATAATTTGTAATTAATATTTAATAAGTGGTACATTGCAAAACATTTAATATATATTAAACTTAAAATGTGATTAAGAGGAAGATTCAAAGAGGATTGCATGTGTATTTTTGGGAAGATAGGGGATTTTATTTTGCATGGATTCTAGATGTAAAATATTAACTAAGTGTGCATTATAAACACTTAGTATTATTTTATTGCTAAAATGAGTACATGAGCTTAATTAAGTCAAAATCCTCAAAGTAGGGGTGCATGCCTCTTAGTGAGCCTTTATAGAGATCTTGAGAAGTTACATGTTGATTTGAAGAAATTTATGGGTTGTTTATCAGTTGAGGGACCTTTTGAGCCAATTAACTGCATCTTTCTCTTAGTTCCAGTCCCTCTTTTGTGAGATTTCCTTTTCTATACGACCCATGTGGTATTTTTGCATTCTTGATGGAGAGATCAATGTTTTGACTTCAGTTCAAGCTGAGTTTGAATTGTGTTCTATTAGGGTTCTCTTTGGAGTTGATGAAAAACCTTATATAAAGGAAATTTGGATCTCTTTTCAGGGGAGTTATTTTCCTTCTTGGCTTCTTGCACACAACAAGAAGAGGAGGGTTTTTGTAGCTCATTTCTTATGGGTTTTGTAAGAACAAGGCTTCTTGATTTTCAATAAAATAACAGTGGCTTCCCTTCTCAATAATTTTTGCATTATGTTTGGTTGGATGATTTCGATGAATTTTTGTGATTGATGTCCTTTAATTTTTCTTGTTCAATCAAAATTTTATAAGGAGATACATGGTTGATGCAGGTCCAAAATTGTGTAGTTGATTTTGATAGTTTGTAGTTGAGAAAACCAGTTGGGTTTTCCTGCATGCAAGTGTCAGGCTCAACCCTTTATAGGAAATACTTATACATCACATGTTTAGTTGAGTTGTGAGAGTTTTAGGGTTATTTGATTGAAGGTTTTGTCAGTAAGCAGGTTACAGATCTCAGTTCTTATTCAGTGAGTCACCTATTAGTGATAGATTTTAATTCAATCATATCCTTCTCACCCTTTTGCTGATCAAAAGTTAGTTTTAGGTGAATACCGAGAGGAGGCCAAGCTTCTTTGGAGATTGGTTTTTACCATAGACAAACCCACGGGCATGAAAATCATTATATGTTTCACGGGATTATTGAGTATCACACTTAAGTATCTTGGGTGCAATCCTTCGCGAAAATAGGAAGATGGTGGTCAATAGGCTATGGGAATCCTACTAGCCTAGTGCACATGATGTGCTCTAACATCCATACATGTAGTAGGGTGGAGGCGGTAAGGCTTCAATACTCATGGTGTACATACCTAGTAAGGTCACAGTATAAGTGTGCTAGCATACTTTGACTCTAGGTGTTTAATGTTGTCCTCTCTCCTCCATCTCTCTAATATAGAGAATAAGGCTCCCTAGAAGGTGAGAGCCCCATTAATTGGTGGATATTCACAATGCCACTGTGATGATGAAGATCCACCTAATAAGCATAATCTAGACTCGACCCTACTCTAGCCATTGTAGATATATGTTTCCAGAGTCATCTACAGACCTATTTGTGCCCCATAATTGTCTGGCTCTAAGATCCTATGTAGACAAAAGGATGTCATTGGTCACCCGCTCTCCTTGAATAGGGATAAACAAGATCTAATAAATGTCCACCAAAGTGATATCCATCTCCTTGGTCAAGAGATGAAATGGCATGGTGTATGCATCCCATCTCTCCATAATCTCTATCATCATGGGTCCATGAAACCACATCTTCGATAGCTGATAGACCCACTAGAGACCTACTTGTCATAGTCTACTCAATGTGTCTAGCGGTATCTCCTCTGCTCTAGTGGAGAGTATACTCAGTGGATTCCTTGTAATATGCTTATAAACTAAAAAAGTCTGCAAGCAAATAGAATAATTATATATCAACCTATGTGAGGTCTAAGAATTTTTTTTTCTATCATTTCTAGTCTATTCTATTGCTTAAGACATCAAGATGTATGCACACCCCGAGGAGGCTAGTGCAGAACCTTGGTACCGATGCAAGAGCCCATCCAAGATGCATACACAAATATTGAATGCATACACAATTGGGATGCATGCATTGCCCTAAATTCTAAAAATGCTATAAAATGCACAAAGATTGTCAAAAGAAGGCAAAATGAGGCCTACCTCATTTAGGGGCTCATCGTAATTCATGATGACATACAACTCCTTGATCTCGGTAGCCAAGAACTCTTGTCTGTGAGACATTTTCACCAAGGCTCTATAGAACACTCAATGAAAATCCCATAATGAATAGTGTAAATGACCCTTCTAAGGGCCCACATTGCTAATATATAGCCAAATATTTGCCAAAATATTCAAAAATAATTATGACAATACTGGCTCATTTTCCTTCCTATTTTTCCCACCTATTGGGGGCAAAAACTCAGTGGGCATATATTCACACTTCATAAAAAATTTCATTCCATCTGATTCTAATTCTTCTTAAGCATTCTTCTCATTGAAGTAGATTCCTCCATTTTTTCGTGGTAACAAGATTTTCATTTTTATAATACCCAATTTTTCATGGTAGATGTTGTGGTTTCACGGTGAGAACTGGGGGTGTCACTTGTGTTTTCCTGGTTAACCTCTATGACCGCTACACAATTCTTTTTTTATGCAATCAATGCATTTAATACACTACATGAGTTTAATGAATATCTTCTGATCTACTTTAGTGCACTTGATCCCTTGAGTTGATCAGTTTACTAAAGTGGAGGCAAAATGTAGTGTAACAAATTGCACCCTGTGCAGTTATGACGCTTGAGGATTAAGATTGATGCATTTATAACATAATCCATCATTAAGCTTTTACATTTCAACATCATGGATTCTAAGAGAAAATCATTAATGACTCCTAGCCTAAATCTAGAGTTGATTTGGTCAGATGATAACACAATGCAAAGATTTCATGCACTGCACACTCATCTTGAAAAGAGCATATTCCACATCAGACTATTTTTTTATGAAAATCCCTCTATCCTCCTTTTTCACTCTCTAGCAACACAATTTGACTCTTGGCTCTAACTCTAATCTCCATAGTTAAGCTCTGTCAAAATCTACACTCTATCTAGTGGTAGCTTAGTCTCCTTGAATACACTAGCAAGGCTCTCATCTTAAGAGAGGGGTCTATATTGCGTAATGTTATCTCTTCTCTCTTATCTATACACCTAATATCTTGTATTATCGATACATGCATTATTTATTTTTATCATGATCTTTGTGTAGAGGTTTCCCTCCATTAATCATGATTTGTTTCTATTACTTAGTCAAAATCATTTATCTCATGCAATAGGGTTTCTCCTCCAATGAGTAGGGTTTGTTTCTATTTGCATATCTCACATAATATGGGTTTTCCTCCATTAAGTAGGGTTTGTTTCTATTATGTTATTGTCTATCAATTTTATTCCAAATCTATTTATCTACTTATCTCCAGAGTAGGTCGAAACACCAAATAGGGGTTTGACTGTGGTAAGCCCCTATACAAGCCAACCACTTTTTCTTATTTATGTGTGTAGGTGATGAATACATTCATGGAGCAAAGAGGAGTGTGTAGGAGTAAGCCAAGAGCATCTTTCTATTTCTATCTATACAAACTATGACACGACACACAAATTGCCTTACTACATGCTACCATATGAGGGTGAGAGCTTGCCTATTTTAGGGTAAGCAGTTTGTTATTCTAGATTTCAAAATCCATAATCAAAATATTTCCAACTTTTTCTATTTGCCATATATTCTATCATTTTAATGTTTTTGTATTAAGTTGATAATTCTTTTTAGTTTATCTTCCTAGCTCACCAGAGCATTAGTTTAAGTGAATTAGTGTAAGGTATATTTTCTCTTCGAAGTCCTAGTATCCTGAGGGTAGCAAATTCCCTACTCGACAATTATCATATTTACACTTTACATCCATCTTTCATGCTAGAGATAGAGATATCTTCTCTATTCCATCTTAAAATGCACATTATTTCCTACAAATATCTAGAATATGATCAATTTTAAATTCATAGACATGCAATGCTTTTGTAGAAGGGCTAAAAGGTTGCCTCAATCTTTTGGCACACTTAGAAACATTTGAATACTCAAAAAGAAGTGCTAGCCTCTAAATTGAAAGTAAACACCCAAACAAAACTCTCTTGGTTGAATAGTTGAAAAGATAAGAAACTCAAAATTTTATCACCTATTCAAATATCCTCCTAAAACTAAGAGAACCCAACTATATAACTTGGTGTACCAAGTGGACTATATGTCAAATATTTCTTATGTGTTCTTGAATCTTTGAAGGAGTGATTCATATTAGCTTCATCATGTTGCACCAACTTTAGCTATTCAATTTCCAATGGTTTGTTAATTTTATTAACAACACCCAATCCATTATGAATATTTTCAATGCTAATGAAACTATCATTCAAAAGATGATCGTGGAACTATCTTTTATGTGATGCTTTTTGGGTATATCCTATATATTGATTATAAGAACATGCTCAAATCTTAACTTTTAGAACTACTAGAATTTCCCTCCAATACTTCGATTGTAGCCATTGCCCCATTTAGTCATTTCAAGCGCACCAAGATGACTGTCTTATTGGCTTGACTACCCGCTATCGTTTCATATGTGCTATCCACTCATGAATAATATTCCTAATACTTTTCATGCTTGGTATTGTGAATTGTCACCTTACTTGACCCTTCTGCTGTCACACCCCTAAAAGTGTCTTAATCTTTAAATAATAACTAACATAATTTATTTAGAATATAAACTTTGTGTTGAAGGTTAAATCACTACCCATTTTTGTTTTTCCTAGTTTAAAAGCTGGTTTCTTGGCTAGGTTGTCTTTTTTTTTTTAGTCTTGAATTGCTCCTTACATTTAAACCTCATTTCTACCATTGCAAAAGGTGAACTATGAATTGTTTTTTTATATATCTAAAATATGCTCTAAAAACATGAGTGCTCACTCGTATTTGAAGACTTAGCATCTCTGACATTGTCATTTCAATACCATACTTCCTCTATACCTAGTTGTCACAACCTTCCCCCACCTGCATATTCTAGTTACTAATAACAACCTTTATTGTGTAAGCTAACCTTTCATAGACCCCATGTCCTCAAACTTGGGACGAAACTCAATAAGGTCTACCATTCTTTTCTTTGCAAGATTTGCCTCTTCTTGGACTGAAAACTAGCTATGGCCCATTACAAGGTGAGCATTTTCTTAATCTGCATATTAGTACCATCTTACAACACATACTGCAATGGTAAATGTAATACAATTCTAAAGCTGAAGAATCCCTTTCCAAAATTTGTCATACTGAAAAAAAAAATAGACAAGCCCAAGAACAATATATGCAAGGGATATGAAACCATAAAAAACTATTAAAGATGCCATCTTCCCTAGTGAATGAATTGTGAGATTTTTCTATATGTATTTTTTGAATTTTTTATTTTTTCTCAATAAACCATGGAAAGGAAAGAAAAGAAGAATCATCGAGAGAAAAATAGTCAATCCACATAGACGTGCTACTTTAAAACCTCTAGAAGGGATGTTTGTGCTAGTGTTGTTCATTAAAAATTCATACACTATCTTGATTACTTTAGCAAGGTCTATAACTCCAACAATAAAGACATACCTATCAAGATACATAGACAAAGCTGAAAGATTTACAATGTGGGTGAAGCAAAAAAGCCTCTTTAAGATCCTATAAGATCAAGTGAGTTGTTTACATGATAAATACCTATGTTGAAGTTTGGGTGTTTGATCTAGTGATTCGGGGATGTGTGTTAGCAAGAGGTTACATATGGAAATAAATTAGGTCTAGGAGATCTTTTGGTAAGAAATGCATGAATATTCCATCCTACACTGGACCACATATGATTTGGGGTTGAGGTGTAGCCAACTACACATTTCATGTGGCCCACAATTATGTGCCACCTTGTAGCTAACAGAAATGATTTGGGAAGCTTGTGGCTACTATATAGGGATGATTGGATATTGTTTAGGACAATAAACATGTTATAAGAAAATGGAGGAAGATGAAGGCAACAAAGTACTCTATAGTGTGGTAATGGAGATGGTAGCAATGAAGTAGTGAAAGAGAAAGGAAGAAGCAAGTTTAAAATGGAGATGAGAGAGTAGGTAATGAGGATTGAAGGAGCGGTGGAACTTATAAGATATTAGTATGGAGA
Organism: Thuja plicata; assembly: GCA_018584345.1. NCBI lineage: Eukaryota > Viridiplantae > Streptophyta > Pinopsida > Cupressales > Cupressaceae > Thuja > Thuja plicata. Next base: position 2,590,637 of record MU223556.1, on the reverse strand, counting down.
GTAAGAGGAGTGTGAAAGCACAATGTGTATACTAGGAAGGAGAAACAAAATGAGGGCGGGGCTATTGGAGAATGAACAATTATAAATGAGTAGCTTGTGTGAATGGATCGAGGGTGCATTGTAGAATGCTTACATTCTATAATACATTGGTAAGTGGCTATCTATTCTCAAACTCGTATTTCATGTGCACTAAGTCCTTGGTTGAGGCAAATATATTATCTATTATGTGATATAATGACCTATTGTGGAAAGATGTAACTTATTAAAATATTGGATCGATATATTTATATATATTCCTAATATGTGATACTATGTTCAGATGAGAAAGTGATTTATATTTATAATAATAGACAGTAGGGTAGTTCATTCTCTAGACCCTACATTTGTGTCTGCATTGAGTGGTATCA
>MU223556.1:2544542-2574479 GCA_018584345.1 Thuja plicata | reverse complement strand
AGTGCCGCTTTTCTATCGGCTTGTTCCTCCTCAAGTTCCTTCTTTCTATTTTTGTTCAATTGATTGGGCATGAATTCTTTGCTCACTTCGGGCAATAATCAACACATCAATTTATTTTATTTTTTCCCTTCCCGAGTACGTCTAGGCAGCGGCGCCAAATGTTTACCGTCACGGGTAACTTAATAATGCATAGACATAGTACAGGAAATATATTACACATAGAATATATCATAGAATAATAAATACTTTCATTAATCATTCCCCAAGGTTCCCGTAATAGTGTCTTCCAATGAGCAAGTATAATATTCATATACAATCCGAAGAGGTGCAACCAAACGTCGTCACCCTTCTCAACCGTCGGCAACTAACTAACCTCCATCGGCAGCTAACATCCGGCGGTAACACAACTTTACCTCCGTCGGTAACTAACATCCAATGGTAACACAACTTTACCTCCGTCGGCAACTAACATCTGACGGTAACACAACTTTACGGCTAATAGTTTCCTTGTTGGAATAGGCTGAAACATTGTCCAAACTCCCAGAAGACGCAGCTTCCACTGTTACAATTCAAATAGAAAAGGGAATCGACAACATCATTTGGTCCTAGTGGTATGTAGGCGAGAATCACGAGGTAGATTGATTGATTGAAAGAAACAGCCATTGCTGTTTTAAGCTTTACATGTAGACTGACTGTGCATCAATAAATTGTCCATAAAATACATATAAATAGATTGATTGGAAGGAACAACCATTGATGTTTTTTTCTTGTATATATATGCTAGTAATGACTTTGTAGAGAAGATGAATAATAGTTTAGAATAGAATTGGGGAAAAAAGAAAACAAGAACATTATTCACACATGATCTGTTAGGCCAATAGAGATAAAGCACAAAACTAATTCTTTATCACTGTAATACTCATAAGTACCACATTATTTGACGATTTATAGGTGATGCTCCTCTAAATTGTCCATAAAATATATATAGATAGATTGATTGGAAGGAACAACCATTGATGTTTTTTTCTTGTATATATATGCTACTAATGACTTCCTAGAGCAGATGAATAATAGGTTAGGATAGAATAGGGGAATAAAGAAAACAGGAACATTATTATTCACACATGATCTGTTAAGCCAATAGAGATAAAGCACAAAACTAATTCTTTATCACTGTTATACTCATAAGTACCACATTATTTGGTAATTTGCAGGTGATGCTCCTCCGCCACAGTGACGAGAATACCAAAGATAAAAAATAGCATTCAATCACTTTGGATAAGGGTCTGTTCAACGTATTGCCAGGTACAAAGCAAATCTTATTTTCCTATTTTGTGATTTTGGGTTCCCAAGTAGCTCTTGTATTCCCTTCATTTTCATTCCAAGGTAAAAGTCATCACAAAATTGATCTTATTATGTTTCTTTCCCTTTTGATTTTTCTGGTAATGTTGAAGTTCTTTGAATGGGTTTGCCCGGAGAATGAGGCTTGTTCTATATGTATTTGGATCTCATAACGTGGATAGGATGTGTTGTGTGATACCGTTTTGAAGAATACAACACTATGGGATACACACATGCAGTTACATTATAGTTTTTATTTTTCAAAGCTGTCTTTTGTTAAACTCACTCAATTTCTAGTGTCTAATGGATAGATTTGTTCCCACCCTAAAATGGATAGGAGGGAAGATTTTGTAGTTGAACACCATAAGATTTGTTTCTACCCTCAAATGGATGGGAGAGAGAAGATTCAGTAGTTGAATACCTTGATTTCAAGTTTCACAAAGAAAAAAATAATTTGACCATAAAGTGGTTTTCAAGTACCAGTGTACAAAAGAGTGGATATTCAGTGCCGCACAGTGTACTAACTAGATGGTACTTTCTTTGTCTCCAACTAACCTTAAGTGCAAGGGCAGCATGAGTCATTGCATGAGATCAAGGGTCAGATGCAGTTTGCAAAACTGGCCAGTAAGTGGTACTCATGAATCAGTTTTGTATTCACAAAATAACTTGAGTTGTTTTTGGTTTGTGAACAAGATAATTAGCTAATAACCTTTTTTGTGTGGGCTTTCAAGCGTCAAAGAGTTCAGTTCATAAAATGTTGTTTCCAGGCAGACCAACTCTTAACATGTAGGTGCTAGTTTACTTCATATTATAAGATAAAATATTAGAAACACATAGGTGGGTGTATTGTTTTGTGGAAGTCAGGACAGGTCAGTCACATCCTGTTTTCCTGTTTATAAACACCAGATTGAATAAAGAATAGAAAATGATATTGTATATAGATGGCTGGCCATCTATTTCTACTTGTGTTGATAAGTTTACATTAGAGGATAATTTGTCTAAATTACTATTCTGATACTAAGATACCAATGCGGGCTAGTAGAGGCCTAGTGCGGGAGTGGATGCCTGCGGATGCGGATCTGGAGGCAGATGCCTTGTGGGTGCCTTCCGAAAGCTCATCCTAGGCATCCGGATGCCTAGGATGAGCTTCCAGCAAGCATCCACAAAGAAGTAGTTGACGTGTTCGACCCCATTACTTGGATGCAAATGATTCAAACGTGTTGGATTCAAGCCTGCTCTTCCACCCACGCAATCCAAAGTGCTCGAGATTTCACATTGCAATCAGAGTTTAGGCTTTGTTTTTACTTTATAAATTTAACATATTTATATTTTGCTTGTTAAATAGTTTGTTTTTTAATTTTATTTTTTATTAAAGTTAAAATTTAATATTTTAAAACATTTCAATTAAATTTTTAAGTATAATACATGTATTATTTAATACATTAATTTTAATATTATCTTTCTTTAATATATTAAAAATATTTTAATTTAAATAAAATATTAAAATTAGTTTTTTAATTATTATTTATATACATTATCATTTAATATATCAATTTTAAGATATATTTTAATTATATCAATACTTAAATTCAATTTTTAAACATATTTAAATTACAATATTTAAAAGTTGTTCAAAATTTACTTAACATTGTTTTAATTTTTTCAATTTATTATGTATTATTTTGAAAAAAATAAATGTATAAAGGGCGAATTTAATGTTGAATTTTTTACCTAGTCGAACTTCATCCGAATTAATTCGAACCTTGGGACATAGATTAGTATTATATTATTATTATTATTTTGATCGGTGATACGCTTTTGACTGGAGCGATAACCAGTGAGGCCACACAAATCTGGGGGACCTCATCCCCATGAAACCAACACATCAAACCCGCGATCGAGCGAGTCCAGCAGGGATATCGGCCCAGGTCGTCCGGGTCCGTGAGCACACCAAGACCAGCGAGGGTCTGATAACTGGATCATGAACACCACTATCTTCAACCTCCTCCATCGCAAGAACAGTGCACTCCCTCGTCAACGATCCTTTCCGACTCCCGTGACTGCTATGCAACGCATACGTCGAGTGCTGCCTGTGAAATTCAAACCATGAATTATGCTGACCAACAATTCCTTCCAACTCCTGTGCCCATCATAGACTGTCTCGCTTGATTGCACTTCCCGTGGTTCGAACATTGAACTTCCCAATTACTAGGGCTCGCAGGGACCGCTGCGTTGTGAGCTCATGCTCAATTATTATTATTATTATTTTTATTAGTGAGACCGTATTATATTGATCAATGATAAACAATATATATATATATATATATATATATATATATATATATATATATAAACGCATCCGCATACCCCAGAAAAAAATTTCACGCATCCGCATATATATATATATAAACGCATCCGCATACCCCAGAAAAAAATTTCACGCATCCGCGCACCCGATTCTCGCATCCGCATCCGTATCCGCACCTGAATCGGCAACTTAGTTATGATATATTGCATATCAGAAGTAGATAGATTTATGGTCTAATTTTATTTTTTTCCTCACCTCGAAAGGTTTTTTGGTCTTTCTAATCGATTCTGCAATATTGGGCAAGTATTGGAGTAGTTTTATTAAATTCTAATTTTTCTGTCATAGATTTATTTTAATATTTTTTCTGCCAACATAGATTGATTGAAAGGAACAACTAATATAAAACATTTCATTCACCAGCTATCGGTTGGGCACTGTTTGACATTTGAAAAAACTGTATAGTTATATTAGTAGATAGTTTAGAATAGAATAGGGGCACGCAACTAGAATAACTCCCTCCAATAATAACACACTTTTTCCTATAAACTCGTGTGTTTATTTATTTATTGTTTTCAGCTCGCTTTCCCTCCAGCAAGGCTCATATCTAAGTTGCCCAAGTCCATGCAAATACAAGAAAACAAAATCATATCTCTGTCACCCTATTTCTTCAAAACTGGTACAAAGAATCACATGGATGTTGTTATGACAGGTTTCTCTTGCTAATAACTTGGTATTCTTGTTTTTTGCTAAGCAAATGATTCCGTTATATCCACATATCCCTGAAATCAATTATTGGGTAGTTGGGCCAGTCAATGTCAATATCTTTAGAAAAAAAAGAGGTGGATTCTTGTTATTCCCCAGTGCTTCCCAGAAGGTTGATCAAGTGATAAATAACGGTTTTTCAACTGTGCTTGAATAAATGTTTTGAGCCTCATTACGTGAAATGAATGAATAAGGTGCCTGAATGGATTTTTTTGTAACTGTATTACTCTTTTATATGTAATGTTTGAATTCCATGATCTCTGTAAATGATTTGCAAACAAACTTGAGTCTATTATTTTCTCCCCGTAAAAATGCGACTGAAATTATATGAGATCTAGGATTTTCTCCACATAGCAAGGACAAAGGAATCTTACAATCAATGCCATTGTGAATGGAAATTCAGCCTATAATCTTTCTTCAGGTACAACTGGTTCAGGAGATGGGTTTACTAACACCAGGGAAAACTGAAAAGTGTGTGGCCTACTTTTGTCTAGCTCTTTAAGACAAAATTAAGATTAGCTGATCATCAGTTTGCTTTGCAATTTTTATATAAAATGTAGGTGGATTTTTTAGTTTAGAGGAAATTTTAAGTTCTACTTTCTTCTTCAATAAAATGCTTCAAAAACTTAAAAGAGATTTCGTGGCGAATCCCTATTCCATTGCTGCCCATTTTTACATCACAAAGTTTTCTATGCCTTTTTAAACCAAGTTTGAACAATTTAATATACCCATCATATCCATTATTAAAGTTCCATGTTTCTTGTGTGCAAATGTGCTCTGCCTTCATTCATGGAATAAATTCAAAGTGCCATGTGTGATTCAACCGCATTCAAATACTTAATTGAGGCACTAGATTCCAGTCAAAAGACTCACTTTTTTTCTGGGAGGTATTGTTGTGAGGTTTTCACACCATCGCCCCATTGCAAATGGGGACGTCCTCTTTTTGCTTCCCATTGATAAGTTTAGGTTGTAGAGTAGATTGGCAACAATTCAAATTTTCTAGAGCCTCTTAAAAATCAAGATTTTCAAAAATTGAAAAATGGCAAAAAATTGCCTAAGTATGAGAAAGAGAAGGTAAGAGTCAAATGTTGATGAGTTGAGCTAGTCATTGGCATTAAAAAGGGGGAGCAAAGGCTGTGTTTAAAAACTGCCTGCCAGATGAAAAGGTGGAATCCACTCCCTCAAGTGGCAATGGAGTGAATTACATTTATTGGCTAGTGGGGCCAAGGGATTCGATCTAAGTGAAAGACTTTAATTCAATGAGATGGGAGGCATTGTTAGACAAAGGTATGAAGGATTTACAACCAATCATGGGGCCCCTTCCTCGGGTTCGAGCAGCCTCACTAAGCAACGTGTGGCCCCATTTTGCAAAATATATACTCAATATTGAACTTGCAGCCCTTATAATCAAATGTATGAAGCTTGGACCAATCCGCAGAGCCTAATGGTGTAACGCGTGGGCCTGATTTGCTAATCCTAAGCCCAAATTCGATGCAGGATAAGTTCTAAGTCAGGCCTAGAATGAGATGTGTGGCTCTAAACTCTAGGGTGGAGCCTAAACTCGATTGAAATCTGCTATAAAATGAAACGTGTAGGCTTTGACTCATTAAATCTGGGCATAAACTCAATGAATCCAGCTCTATAGCCAAACATGTGGCTCTGAGTTCGAAGTCTGAGCCCAAAAATGATGAAGACAAGGCCTGATCGGACCTATAATTCAAACGTATAGACTCAGAGATCTAAATAGGCCTCCATTTCAAACATATAAGTTCTAAGCCCAAAGGATGAGGCCTAAATCTGACTTAAGTCCAATAAGAAAGCCCCAGATCTCATTAGCATAACGTATGGGTTTGAATTTAATAAAATAGGCCTCCATTTCAAATGTATAAGTCCTAAGCCTAAACTCGATTGAAATCTGCTATAAAATGAAACGTGTAGGCTTTGACTCATTAAATCTGGGCATAAACTCAATGAATCCAACCCTATAGCCAAACATGTGCCTCTGAGTTCGAAGTCTGAGCCCAAAATCGATGAAGACAAGGCCTGATCGAACCTATAATTCAAACGTATAGACTCAGAGATCTAAATAGGCCTCCATTTCAAATGTATAAGTCCTAAGCCCAAAGGATGAGGCCTAAATCTGACTTAAGTCCAATAAGAAAGCCCCAGATCTCATTAGCATAACGTATGGGTTTGAATTAAATAAAAAAGGCCTCCATTTCAAACGTATAAGTCCTAAGCCCAGAGGATGAGGCCTAAATCTGACTTAAGTCCAATAAGAAAGGCCCAGATCTGAAATGCGTGGGCCTGGATTTAAATGAGCTAGGCCTCATAAACATAACATGTGGACTCAAAGCTCAAAGCTCTGGCGACATGAAATGTATGGTCTTGAGCCTATAAGCCAGGCCTTAAAATAAATAAATGCAGCCCTAAATCTGGGCGCAAGGCAGTGAGATCAGACCTATAAATGAAATGTGTAGGCCTCAAGAACATGCGTATGGCCTCAAATTGTAACATGTCGGGCTGTTAAAATCAGTATCCAGGCCCTTTATCCAGCATATAGGAGGCCTAAATTCAAAATGTATGGCACTATTTCAAGTTCAACAATAGGCCCCATTTGGTCAAACAAATATCTTTAGATCTATAACATATGGTCTCCAATTTCATTCATAGCATCAATAAGGCAGTTTGAAACTCTCAAACATGGGGCCTAAAAATCAAATCTGGTCTGATAAGCTTCAAACTTAACCAAGGAAGGCCCAGATTTAATGAAGCATTGCATTTACATGTACATGTACATGGAGAGGAGTTTGATCCAATGCAAGGAGGATAAATTCAAATGCAAGAGGATTAAATTTAATGGGAAGGCCATAAATGCAATACAAAAGAAGGGATCCATCATCAATGTTGCCATTAAATATTCGTTGGCGAAAATTAAATTTTTGTAGCATTGAAAGAAAAATCGATTCAACAAGAGCAACTATATAAAATGGCTATTTCAAACACTTCAAAGAAACTCATTTCAAACTCTGATTGCAGGTATGTCAAGAGAGATTCGAACCAGCAAAAGGGCATATTGAAGAAGTTTTTGATCATTTTTGTTGCAGGGATACACTTAGGTGCTGATAGATATCAATCCTCTTCAAAATTTTATGTAAATTTCATGCCAAAAGAGGACTGATTATAATGTTTACCTGCAATTAGCATCCTGATTTCAGTCACCTTCAACAATTTCAAGGCTTGAAATCAAATAGATCAACCCAGGGCTTCATTTTCTACCTTTAAAACACTAGCTGCTTGCTGCTTGTAAGTACGTGTTGCGTGGTCAAATGGCATAAAATCACAAGCTTAACTTCGTTGGCGAAAATTAAATTTTTGTAGCATTGAAAGAAAAATCGATTCAACAAGAGCAACTATATAAAACGGCTATTTCAAACACTTCAAAGAAATTCATTTCAAACTTTGATTGCAGGTATGTCAAGAGAGATTCGAACCAGCAAAAGGGCATATTGAAGAAGTTTTTGATCATTTTTGTTGCAGGGATACATTTAGGTGCTGATAGATATCGACCCTCTTCAAAGTTTCATGTGAATTTCATGCCAAAAGAGCAAGTATAATGTTTACCTGCAATTAGCATCCTGATTTCAGTCACCTTCAACAATTTCAAGGCTTGAAATCAAATAGATCAACCCCGGGCTTCAATTTCTACCTTTAAACCACTAGCTGCTTGCTGCTTGCTGCTTGCTGCTTGTAAGTACATGTTGTGTGGTCAAATGGCATAAAATCACAAGCTTAACTTCAATTAGCACTGGCTCAATAATTTGCTTCCATTGACAGAGTTAGTGAGATGGTGGTGATTTGAATATCTTTGAAGTATACCTTAGAAGATTGCACTAGGTAGGTGGAGTTGATGACAAGACCACATGTAGTAGAGTCACGAAGATATGCACAAGCCTTTGCATCCTAGGATAAAAGTAGAAAGTAGTCTAGTTTCGCAAGTTTAAGTTCATAGCAAGCAAGAACTAGCCAAGCACATTGCACATTGTGAAGCCAAGCCATTCAAAATCCAGTTGGTAAAACCTTAGAGAACTAGCGTAATTCCCCTCATGATACCGGCATATTACATTATTACTATTGAGTGAGTATCCATCATTTGAAGGAACTTTGGAGTCACTTTAGTGATCTTTCTTTACAATCTTTAGCATATAAGGTGTCTTTGTTCAAGAGAGAGTTGTAGATTTGGTATTCCATTCGGGATATTGAGTACTTAGTTTTGTATGTTGTAGTGGAATAAAACTCACATCTACAAAAATTGGCGCTAGGAGGGCTTGTTCAAAGTTCTCTCTAGAAGTTGTCAACAGGTTAAAGATGGTGTAATATGGGACTCTCTTGACCACGAGAACCAAGAGGAAATTGGGAATCGTATCAAGACAACATCATCCTTACATTCCATTCCCCTCGCTTGGAATCGAAGCAGGAATAACCTTGAGTACCTGTGAATTGCTGATATATTAGACAAAGAAGAAAAGGCTGAGATAACTGAAAGAGAATCCCAAGAAAGGCTAGAACGTGAAAGACAAAATTAGAGGGTTGTTGACCACACTAAAGATGATGAGGAATGGTTCTTCCTAGATCACAACAGCCAAAGGCACGGTGAGAAACACTTCAAGACATTAATGTAGCGACATTACACTCAGAAGGAACAACTGATAATACTTGGATATTGTTGATCTATTGAACGAGGAAGAAAGGCGAGCACAAAAGATAGACAGAAAAATTCAGAGAAGGTTAGAACGTGAAAGGGAAATCCAAAGAAGGCTTGAAAGGGAAAGAAAAGTAGAAAGATTAGCTAGATCAAGTTTGGAAGAGAGTAAAAATTAGATACAAGCTAGATAGGAAGATTGGATCGTTCTCATCAGAAAGGCTTGGAATAGAATCAGAAAGAAGATAAAGGATATTGACATCAACTCCTAAACAAGAAGAGGAATTAGTGGAATTGCAGTTTCATAGGAAATGGAGAAATCATTGGGTGGCTCATGTTGCAAGCAAAGCAAGCCCTTCAAATCAAGCAAGTACAATCCCAAGTAGAGCCGCCCCTCAACAAGCTTTATTACTGACATCTCAAGTTCAAATTACTCAAGCTCAACCAACACCAGTTCAACTAGTTCAAACAACAATGGCGGCACCATGGATACAAAATAATGCATCCCCGCTCACTTTCAATGCTTATCATGATTTGCCAAAGAATCCAGAGCACTTCTGTTCAAAGTTCCATGTTAACGATCCCAATTGAACAACGGAGGAGCATATTAATATCTTTGAGGATGCCTTGTGTAACAGGAGAATTCAACATGAGGATGTCCCATGTATACTTTTTCCCCATTCGTTGGGAGATGAGGTATTCAACTGGTTTGTTGATTTGTCAATTTTGTCTATAACTACATGGGACCAATTGAAGACTGCATTTGTTGGAAAGTTTGGGATTCCTATCACACTCTTGGATTTGCACAAGCAATTTGCTGATATCAGAAGACAAGAAAATGAGCCCATATGTTCCTTCAATAATCGTTTCAACAAAGCATATACTAGGCTCCAAGCTCCTTACATAGTGCAAGACATATACTAGGCTCCAAGCTCCTTAGACAATGCAAGACATATACTAGGCTCCAAGCTCCTTACACAGTGCAAGACGCAGGTGCACTTGAGATGTACTACAATGCTTTGGATTCTCAAACATCTATGTTTACTAGGCATTCACATTCGAGCCCAGCAAATCTAATTGAGGCCTATGCTAGAGCAATGCAAGTAGGCAAACAAATGAAACATAACGTATCAGTGCCATCAATGATCCAAGCTTCGGGTATTCAAGTCCAATAGGACTACATTTCAGGTTTCGTCAAATCAACTCATATTGCATCCTGGAGCTCCACTTTCACAGGCACCTCCAACTGTACATGTATACCTGCAAGGCACGGGCACATCTACAAGAACACAAGAAGAAAATGATGAAATGAGAGAGTTAATTGATCAAGTCAAGAAGTTGTCTACAAAAGTCACATACTTGAGAAATCAAAACAATCAACTTCAAGGCATGCAAAGGAGTTTCCAAGGACAACAAAATAACTATCCAGGGAATTATCAGAGAAATAATCAAGATGGAAATTATCAAAGGAACAACCAAGGTAGCAACTATCAGGGCAGTGTACAATCGAGCAATCAAGGATACCAAAAGAGAACTTGGAATACCAATCCAAACAATGGGAGTGTGGTGTCACCGCTTGACAACCCACCAGCCTCAGAGAACATGCCTGCAAAGAAGATATTTCTAGCTGAAGACAAGGCACTGGTAATAAGCAGAACATTGACAATATACAAGGTAATAGTGGAACTCAAAGCACCACCAGTGCACAAATTGCTTGCAAGACTCAACAGGATGGTGAGTTAAAGAAGTTAGGTTAACACGTAACAAAGGAGTTGAAGAAAGTCAAGATAAGTTTACCTTTGTTCGAATTGATGAAAGTTCTAGAGATAAGGGACGTGTTCATAAATATCTTGAAGGATAGCACAAATCAAGGGAGTCACAATCAGGCTACGAGTACTACTCAAAACACAAATGAAGTTTCTCAAAATGTGAATGTGGCACAGGATGCGAATATTGCTCAAAGCTTCATGTGAAGATCAAAACACGTGGTAGTTAGAATTCATCACAACCAATTTATGTTGCACAAAGTGTGTCGGGTGCAACTCAAATTGCAACAAGAACGAAGGGGTTGCAAAAGAACAAAACACGACAAAAATAGAAGGTAATAGAACAATAGGGGAGGAAACCAAGGATACCACTCAAAAGGATACTCCCATTATTTGTATCAAGGGAAAGACAAATTGTCCCCATTCCTCTTGTCTGTAAGGATTTTTAGGAAATTGCTGCACAATTGCCTCATTGATTCAGGTGCGTCGAGCAATGTCATGCCACTTGCGATTTGCAAAAGACTGAGAATTCTTCCTATGAACACTAACAAGAAAGTCACAAAGTTGGATAGAATAGAAGTCCCAACACTTGGTGAACTGAATAATATCCACATGCAGTTAGCAACTGATCCTAGAACGGAGCAGTCTATTGACATATCGATGGTTAATGTTCCTGACAGTTACAGTATGATCCTGGGCAGGGATTGGAAAAGAAGGTTAAATGGCTACGTAGCTACTGATTTCTCCCACACGTGGTTACCATGGATAGGGATTCCTAATCAAATAAGGATAGAAAGCACCCCAAGATTGAGATTGATGATAACGGAATATGGGTACAATAAGGAAATCTTGTTCGCTGAGATGGGCCTCGAATATTACAAACCGATGGCACAAGAAGTTTTGATGCCTCAAACTTCACACAATCAGAAAGGAAAGGAAATACTGGGAGATCATAACTCCACTAAAGTATTCATAGAGAATGATTCGGGTTCGTCCTCTGATGAAGGAGAAGGGATGTTCGAAAATTTCAGGAATTTTGTGCTGAGAAGTGTAGAACAAGGTCTTGAGTACCTCAGTAAGAGATTCTCTTACCCAATTGGTGCATGATACATGATGATGTTCGAAAATTTCAGGAATTTTGTGCTGAGAAGCATAGAACAAGGTCTCGAGTTTGGAAATCGTACCTCAGTAAGATATTCTCGTACCCAATTGGTGCGGGATACATGATGCATCACATTCAAAACTCTCTTGCTCCATGTGTAAGATGGCTTTGGAACCAATAGAGAAAGGATTTCCAAGTGCAATAAACTTGGGGGATATACAAGTGATTTGAGATGATGAAAATAGTTCCGGAGACAATCTCCCACAACAAGATATAGTTGAGAGCAGCAAGATGGGTGTAGAAAGGAATCACCCTATGCAAACAAAGGAAAACAACGACAAGTCGATTCTACCAAAGGAACCCCTGGGGGAATTACTAGGAAGTAACCAAGTGTGGGCGATGAGTTTTGATGGTTCCAAAGCCAAGAAAGGGTCAGGGCTAGATATGAATTGATAAGTCCATTTGGAGAGTCGTTTGGCAGCGCATAGATTGCAATTTCCTTGCACAAATAATATGGCTGAATATGAGGTTCTTATCTTGTGCTTAATTTGTGTGATAAATAAAGGAGCAAAGATACTTCATGTTATACGGGGATTCACACCTAGTAGTATGCCAAGTCCTAAAGAAGTACACTTGCCATGACAAAAGGTTGAAAAGAAACCGGAATCAAGTATGGGATCTCATAGAGAGCTTTGATGTATTTAACATAAAATTTGGATACCAATCCGGTAACAAGGTGGCAAACGCCTTGCAACAAGCAGCAAGTTAATTGGCACCCCTCACGCTTGAAGGATTCAAGAAGTTTAGAGTGCAATTGGCATCAGTGCCATCGGTACCTGACAACGTAACCAATTTTCAAGTCTTTGATGATGATAAGCATATATTGGAATTTTTGACAAACACAAGTGTCTCCATTGCACAGATTTACGAAGCAGACTGCGATCTAGAAGGGATCTATGAATTTGAAAACAAATACCATTCCAATAGGAATAATCCAATTAGAAAGAATATTTGATGTGAATCAATTCCACGCAATTAAGCACCAATCCACTGAAGGGGGTGAATGCGAGAAGATAAATTTAGGCACAGAAGAGGATCCAAAGAATGTGTTCATTGGTAAAGTTTGCACCCCGCAGGAGAGAGAAAGTATACTTGATCTGACGAGAGAATTTCCGAGCGTGATAGCATGGAGTTATGAAGACCTGAAGATCAATGATCCGTCCATTATCACACATACAATACCTCTTAAGGAGGGGAGCAAGCCATTTTGGCAACGTCAAAGACCAGTGAACCCCCGGTTGAAACCATTGATTTATCAATAAGTAAAGAAGCTATTGATTGCAAAGATCATATTTCCAATGGGACACTCAATGTGGGTTGCCAATTTGGTTCTAGTCAGAAAGAAAAATAGAGATAAGATTTTGTGTGTATTTATGTAATATCAACAAAGTGTCGGAAAATGATAATTATCCATCACCATCATTGGATGAAGTACTACAAATAGTGAATGGGTCACAAATGATGTCTTTTATGGGTGGGTACTTGGGATACATTCAGGTGATGGTCGAGGAAGAGGATCGATTGAAAACAACCTTCACCACAAAATGGGGAACATTTGCCTATAGGAAGATGCCATTCGACTTAATCAACGCAAGGGCATTATCATCTATATGAATGACTTGACAGCCTTTTCGAAGAAAAGAGAAGACCATGTTGAAAACCCAAGGAAAGTATTCGGTTCTAGTCAGAAAGAAAAATAGAGAAGATTTTGTGTGTATTTATGTAATATCAACAAAGTGTCGGAAAATGATAATTATCCATCACCATCATTGGATGAAGTACTACAAATAGTGAATGGGTCACAAATGATGTCTTTTATGGGTGGGTACTTGGGATACATTCAGGTGATGGTTGAGGAAGAGGATCGATTGAAAACAACCTTCACCACAGAATGGGGAACATTTGCCTATAGGAAGATGCCATTCGACTTAATCAACGTAGGGTCATTATCATCTATATGAATGACTTGACAGTCTTTTCAAAGAAAAGAGAAGACCATGTTGAAAACCCAAGGAAAGTATTTGCAAGATGCATAAAGTATAGAATCTCCCTCAACCCAAAGAAATGCATGATTGGGGTCACTGAAGGAAAACTGTTAGGACACATGATCTCAGATAAGGGAATAATGATTGATCTAGATAGGGTGGAGACAATTCCGAATCTCAGTTTGCCAGGCAGTAAGAAAGAGTTGAAATCTTTCTTCGGAAAAATTTATTTCGTGATAAAGTTCATTTCAGGATTTGCAGGGATAGTAAAACCCATGAACGATATGCTCAAGAAAGATGCTAAAATGGATTAGACTTCGATAGTGAAGCAAGCTTTCAAAGAAATAAAAAGGGCAATCATTAATGCAGGAGTTCTTGGGAGCCCTGATTATACTAAGCCATTCTATCTATACTCATTCGCTTCAGATCATGCTTGTGCATCTATACAAACGCAAAGAATTGAAGAGATGAGCATCCCATTGCTTTCATGAGCGTGCCACTGAAAGACATAGAATTGAAGTATCCCAACATTGAAAAGAAAGCTTATGTGCTCGTAAAAACAATTAAGAAGTTTAGGTATTACATATTGGGGAGCAAGGTACACGCCATAGTTCCCGACATCGCAATAAAGACATTGCTAATGCAAAATGAACTTGGTGAGAGAAGTTGAAAGTTGGTCGCCACTATCCAGGAATACAACATTGAAATTCAACCAGTGAAGATAGTCAACGGACAAAAGCTCGCGCAGAAGATTGCTTTCGATGGACAAAGGACAAAAGTTCGCGCAGAAGATTGCTTTCGATGGACCCGGTTTGTTCCAACAAGTTTATGATATGGAGGATGTATGCCTAGATGAATCGTACAAGGATATCATTTGCTATCTACTAAACCACAAGTGTCCTTGACATCTGAATCGAGTACAGAAAAGGCTTTGAAATTGAAAAGAAAAAGATATATGTTGCAAGGATTAATTTTATACAAGTAGAATCATGACGACATCTACCTAAGATGTGTTGGAAAAGAAGTAGGAAGGGTCCTAGAACATTTTCATGATAAGTTTGGAACCGGTCATGGAGCAAGTTTGGCCACTACACACAAGTTATTGAGATCGGGATACGATTGGCCGACTTTGTTCAAGGATACGCACAAACACATGAAGACTTGTCATATTTGCCAAACAATTGCAACTCGAGAGAGGAATCCTGTGATGAGGTTGCAACCGATGATTGAAGTAAGGCCATTTGCGAAATGGGGTCTTGACTTTATTGGTGTGATCAATCCACCTTCCTTGGCATAACACAGGTACATTCTAACCACTACCGACTACTGTACGCAGTGGACAGAAGCCCAAGCCCTGAAATTATGCAATACTGATGTTATTAAGTTTCTTGAAGAGAAAGTTATTACAAGGTTTGGATATCCTCATGCTTTGGTTTGTGATAACGGTTCTGTATTTTCGTCTCTTAACTTCTCTAACTAGGCTTTTGATCATGAGATTACTTTAAAGCTTTCATCTAACTACTATCCCCAGGGGAATGGCCTAGTTGAATTCTCAAACAAGAACCTACTGAGTGTCATAAAGAAATTGTTGGACAGGAACCCGAGAGATTGACACACACAACTGAAATTTGCTCTTTGGGCAGATAGAACAAGGATCAAGAGTTATTTAGGGACCTCCCCATATCATTTGGTGTACGGACAAGACCCAGTTTTCTCGGTTCAACTGAGAATCCCAACCTTGCAGTTTATGCAAGAGTATTTAGAAAATGAAGATAGGGTCCAAACCTGCCTGTCTCAACTAATGCAACTGGATGAGAAAAGAGACGAAGCCCTAGATAGGTTTGCCAAACATTTAGGGGTATTCAACAGATGGTTTGACATGTAGGCTAAATTCAAAGGCTTCAGGATGTCAGATCTGGTCCTATACTGGGATAAAGTGCATGAAAAGAAAGGTGATCACGACAAGTTTGATAGGCTCTGAAAAGGTCCATAACAGATTTTTGAAATTTTGGGAGATAATTCATTTAAACTCAGGACGTTAACTAGAGAGGACGTTCCATTGCCAGTCAATGGACAATTTCTCAAGTACTATTTCATCTCACAGGTTCTCTCGGAAGACCTCTTGTACCTAGTTAGAATAGGCTTCCTTTCAACTATTTTTGTTTAGGTGTTTTAGGAGTTAAGTGTTTAGTTTGTCTTGAGTTAGTTGACTTAACTTTTCAGCTCCTGTCATAGCTTTCGAGCTGTTGGTTTAGTTTGCTTAGTTTGTTGTTGGTTTGTCTTGAGTCCCTTGACTCAAGTGGTTTGGTAGTTTGTTCGTAGTTTAGCTGTCTTAGGTGTTTAGTGGTTTAGTTTGCTTTAGTTTAGGTGTTTATGCTTTGGTTAGTTTAGTTTAGAGGGATCCCAACTAGCGAGAAAGGTGAGGTATCATGCAACGCACTCTGGTGTGTTTTCCCAACAGATTTGTGCAATTCATTTCTTGAATATCTCTGCGTGAGGTTCTCGTGAATTTGAGATCATTCTTAATAGCCTCAACTTGCAAAAAGGATCTGTCCTAAATTTGGAACAGACTTGTAGTTGTGTTTTGAGTACCTAAGTCTTTCAATCACAACATCTTACTCACACTTAAGTGCTCTAAGACATTGGAGTCTCCAAGGACAATTTGAAGCTAGTGAAAGATATTAGGCTTGCTTCCGAGCCACTGTAGCTTCTCCAAACCCATTTATGAACTTCACTGCTTGTGAGCCAAAACAAAGTGTTCATAAGGAATCAAAGTAGTATCAAAGGAAATTAATGTGTATGTTTCTCATTGATCTTGGATGCGGCTCTCCAACCTTTAATGACAAAAGTTATAAAAGTATGAAGGAGAAGTGAGTTTGCCCAGACAGTGGGTATGCTCCCCATTGATCCTGGACTCGGCTCTTGGACCCAGATTATTCAATATGCGATAGAAAAGTTTAATACAGTTTGGCTTTATGGGTTTGCGGATACATGTACCAGTGCTAGTGTCAGTTTGGGGAGGGTTTTCAATGGTCTTGGTGAGCAAGGAATGAATACACTTGAACACATGTGAGTAATCGAGGATGAGGCTCTTTGCTCAATTTGTCGTTTCTTCTGTTTTGAGCATGTTTCCTAGTTGTTTGATAGGTGAAAAGGGAATTGTTCAAAGATTCTAAGATTCAATCTAGTTATATCCTTGAAATGTTCGGGCACATTTCCTAGTGGAGTCACCAAAGTTTGTGAGGTTTTCACACCGTCGCCCCATTTCAAATGGGGACCCCGTCTTTTTGCCTCCCATCGATAAGTTTAGGTCGTAGAGTAGATTGGCAACAATTCACATTTTCTAGAGCCTTTTAAAAATCAAGATGTCCAAAAATTTGAAAAATGGCAAAAAATTGGCCAAGTATGAGAACAAGAAGGTAAGAGTCAAATGTTGAGTCGAGCTAGTCATTGGCATTATAAAGGGGGGAGCAAGGCTGTGTTTAAAAATTACTTGCCAGATGAAAAGGTGGAATGCAGTCCCTCAGGTGGCAGCTTGCCAGATGAAAAGGTGGAATCCACTCCATCAAGTGGCAATGGAGTGAATTACACACTTATTGGCTAGTGGGGTAAAGGGGTTCAATCTAAGTGAAAACTTTAATTCAATGAGAGATGGGAGGCAATGTTAGACAAAGGTATGAAGGATTTACAACCAATCATGGGGCCCCTTCCTAAGGTTCAAGCAGCCTCAATAAGCAGCGCCAGTTTGCAAAATATATACTCAACATTGAACTTGCAGCCCTTATGATCAAACGTATGAAGCTTGGACCAATCAGCATAGCCTAATGGTGTAATGTGTAGGCCTGATTTTCTAATCCTAAGCCCAAGTTCGATGCAAGATAAGTCCTAAGTCAGGCCTAGAATGAGACGCGTGAATGAGACGCGTGGCTCTAAACTCTAGGGTGGAGCTTAAACTCGATGCAAATCTGCTATAAAATGAAATGTGTAGGCTTTGACTCATTAAATCTGGGCATAAACTCTATGAATCCAGCCCTATAGCCAAACATGTGGCTCTAAGTTCCAAGTCTGAGCCCAAAATCGATGAAGACAAGGTCTGATCAGACCTATAATTCAAACGTATAGACTCAGAGATGTAAATCAGGCCCTATAAGGTAATGTGGGGGCCTCACACCATGAACTACATCTTGAATTCAATGAATTAAGGCCCAAATGCAGCCCCATAATGAGACGTGTGGGCTTGATCTGTTAAGATCAGGCCTAAATCCGATGAGAGTGGGCCTAAATCTGATCACTAATCAAGCGTGTGGCTCTAATTTTCAAATTCATAGGCCTATAGAATGAAACGTGTGTGGGCCTTAAACCAAATACAAAGACCCAATCTGGACGTAAGGTCTTATGATCAGACCTATAGGACTTATAAGCCAAACGCGTGACCTATAATTGCCAGTGTGTGGGCTTGAGTCCTAAATCAGGCCCTAATTTCGATGTGGCTGACCCAATCAACATAGCCTAATGGTGTAATGTGTAGGCCTGATTTGCTAATCCTAAGCCCAAGTTCAATGCAAGATAAGTCCTAAGTCAGGCCTAGAATGAGACGCGTGGCTCTAAACTCTAGGGTGGAGCCTAAACTCGATGCAAATCTGCTATAAAATGAAATGTGTAGGCTTTGACTTGTTAAATCTGGGCATAAACTCGATGAATCCAGCCCTATAGCCAAACATGTGGCTCTGAGTTCCAAGTCTGAGCCCAAAATCGATGAAGACAAGGTCTGATCAGATCTATAATTCAAACGTATAGACTCAGAGATCTAAATCAAGCCCTATAAGGTAATGTGGGGGCCTCACACCATGAACTACATCTTGAATTCGATGAATTAAGGCCCAAATGCAGCCCCATAATGAGACGCGTGGGCCTGATCTGTTCAGATCAGGCCTAAATCCGATGAGAGTGGGCCTAAATCTGACCACTAATCAAGCATGTGGCTCTAATTTTCAAATTCATAGGCCTATAGAATGAAACGTGTGTTGGCCTTAAACCAAATACAAAGACCCAATCTGGACGTAAGGTCTTATGATCAGACCTATAGAACTTATAAGCCAAACGCGTGACCTATAATTGCCAGTGTGTGGGCTTGAGTCCTAAATCAGGCCCTAACTTCGATGTGGCTGACCCAGATCTTGTTCTAAGCGAAACATATGGGCCCCCTTATCTCCAACGTGTGGGTTCAAACTCCCTAGATCAGACCTAAATCTGGTCCCTATAGCAAATGTGCAGCCTCATTAGCATAACGTATGGGTTTGAATTTAATAAAATAGGCCTCCATTTCAAACGTATAACTCCTAAGCCCAAAGGATGGGGCCTAAACCTGACTTAAGTCCAATAAGAAAGCCCCAGATCTGAAATGTGTGGGCTCAAAGCTCAAAGCTTAGGCGGCATGAAACGTATGGTCTTGAGCCTATAAGCCAGGCCTTAAAATCAATAAATGCAACCCTAAAACTTAGCGCAAGGCAGTGAGATCAGACGTATAAATGAAATGTGTAAGCCTCAAGAACATGAATATGGCCTCAAATTGTAACATGGGGCTGTTAAAATCAGTATGCAGGCCCTTTATCCAGCGTATAGGAGGCCTAAATTCAAAATGTATGGCACTATTTCAACAATAGGCCCCATTTGGTCAAACTTATATCTTTAGATCTATAACATATGGTCTCCAAATTCATTCGTAGGATCAATAAGGCAGTTCAAAACTCTCAAACATCGGGCCTAAAAATCAATAGCCATGGCCTCAAATTTAATACAAAGCCTCCTAAATTTAGAGGAACCTCAAATATGGTCTGATAAGCCTCAAACTTAACCAAGGAAGGCCCAGATTTAATGAAGAATTGCATTTACATGTACATGGAGAGGAGTTCGATCCAATGCAAGGAAGATTAAATTTAATGGGACGGCCATAAATTCAATACAAAAGAAGGGATCCATCATCAATGTTGCCATTAAATATTCGTTGGCGAAAATTAAATTTTTGTAGCATTGAAAGAAAAATCGATTCAACAAGAGCAACTATATATAAAATGGCTATTTCAAACAATTCAAAGAAAATCATTTCAAACTCTGATTGCAGAGGTATGTCAAGAGAGGTGTGTCAAGAGATGTCAAGGTAGATTGAAGAATTTTTTGATCATTTTTGTTGCAGGGATACATTTAGGCACCGATAGAAATCTATCCTCTTCAAAGTTTCATGCAAACTTCATGCCAAAAGTGGACTGATTATAATGTTTACCAGCAATTAGCATCCTGATTTCAGTCACCTTCAACAATTTCAAGGCTTGAAATCAAATTAGATCAACCCATGGTTTCAATGTCTACCTTTAAACCACTAGCTGCTTGCTGGCTTGTAAGTACGCCTTGCGTGGTCAAATGGCATAAAATCATACGCTTAACTTCAATTAGCACTGGCTCAATAATTTGCATACATTGATGGGTTTGATGAGATAGTGGTGATTTGAATATCTTTGAAGTATACCTTAGAAGATTGCACTAGGTGGGTGGAGTTGATGACAAGACCACATCTAGTAGTAGTAGAGTCACCAAGATATCCACAAGCCTTTGCATCCTAGGTTAGAAGTAGAAAGTAGTCTAGCTTCGCAAGTTTAAGTTCATAACAAGCAAGAACTAGCCAAGCACATCGCACATTGTGAAACCAAGCCATTCGAAATCCAGTTGGTAAAACCTTAGAGAACTAGCGTAAGTCCCCTCGTGATACTAACATATCACATTACTACTAAGTGAGTATCCATCATTTGAAGGAACCTTGGAGTCACCTTTAGTGATCTTTCTTTGCAATCTTTAGCATATAAGGTGTCTTTGTTCAATTGAGAGTTGTAGATTTGGTACTCCATTCAGAATATTTGGTACTTAGTTCTGCATGTTGTAGTGGAATAAAATTCATATCAACAGTTATGAAAAGTTATGAATGTAGATCATGAAGCTATGCACAATTTGCAACAGTGGAAAACTTCTCCCAACTGAACTGGTGATTTACATAAGAGAGAGGCCAGAAAGGAGTCTGGCCTAATTTTAAGGGTTCATGTATCTAAAGGCTCTAGCGTTTTTGTTTTCCATTTCTATATTTAAGTGTATTTGTGTCATGAATATTTGTGCTCATCAAAACTCTAGTTTTATCCACTCTTCATAAATATCTTCCAAATTATCCTAACACCCTGCTTCATAAGTTTTGATAGGCCAATTTATTGGGTTGTCAAAAGGCTTAAGAAGGCATCAGGTAAAGGTGTGTTAACAAACCGCCTAGAAGTTGTGGTGTCATATGTAAGGGATGCTTTCATCTCTAAGATTGGATGGGATCTCTTCAAATATTTCTTTAACAAATCCTTTAAGCCCATTCCGCAAGTTTTAGTTTAAGCAATGAACCCAAAAAGAAATCCCACGGCCATAAAAACTATCTACTGTAAGAACATGATGCCCATAATTAAGAAAAGCACGAATACTGTCCCAAACTATATCATTTTTGTAGAAGCACGATTGCCAAGAAATAATTTGATCAGATATATGTAAGTATCCATTTAATTTTCTTGCCATTGACATTTAGAAATGTTGGAACACTATTATTTACACAAACATGAAAAGCAAGTAAAATACCAATATCGTCTCCAACCATAATCGTACGGACAATACATTATACAGAGAAGAATGAATTCTCGGGACTACAATCAACCATTAGTTTAAATCACCTGGCATGGGAATATAAGACCTGAAGAATATCTAGCTGTCCAAAACAGAGCTAGAAAACAGAATACAGAAAACAGAGCCAGAATACAAACCTTTGAAGCTCATCTAGGATGGTTTTGGCTGCATGTGGAGCCATTCTATATGCACAGACTGATCAATAACATTTTTCAGCTGTGGATAATCATCACGACAAGAGCATGAGAGTCCCCTTGGTAGAACAGTAATGAATTTCTACAGAAAATTTTAAAGAGGATTTCAAGATAGGACCACCGTTAGAGGATTTAAAGAGTCACAGTCGTACTGATTATTCTTCTACCCTATAATAGGAGAAACGAGAGATTCATTAGAACTTTGTATACTTTGAGTTTTTAGTAAACTTAGTAAGATAAATTCTTGGATTTACAATTTCATAACAGAGCACAATTTTTGTTTTATTCTCAAAAATATCTATACTTCTTTGAAACAAAAATCAAATATATACTCATATAGGTATTCCCACATATTCAGAAAAAAATATTATTGTGCACTTATATGAATATATATGAATTGTGCATGAGATATGAGTTAAGATAATTGTGCTTTAGGTGTGTTTTTGAGATACGAGTTAAGATTAATTCATTAAAGGTATATGTGTGTATATGTAGATATGCATATGTACTCACAGACATACAAAAACAACCATTACATGGTTTATTACTTTTGTCATTTTTATGATCAATGTGTATAATGTATAGTCCATTCTGCCAGTTATGATAGCAAAGAATAAAGTATATAGATTATTATGCCATATTTCTTATTTTTATTATAGATATCAAATACTAGGACTACATTTTTTTATTATTTGTGGAATCATAATGTCATAACTGAGATATTTTCTAAGACACCTCATTTTTGAAAGCATAAAGTAGCCGATTGAGGTGACTGCTGTTGGCTTTTGTTTAATGGTAAGGGTGATGTGTTGAAGGTTAAATTTTATTGATAGTATGACTGTACTTATGTCTCTAATCCAAAAATAAGCCACAGGGTAAGCTTTAGCTCATTGAGTTGTCAGATGTTTGTATCCCCTTTATATAACATGTTTGAGCACCAGAATCTATAAGAAATAGTACCTTTTGATGTTATTTGCTTATCTACAAAATTGATTTTATAAACATGTCTCGAATTATTTGTAGCTTTAGTCTATTTGCAACAAAATTGATATCTTCTGTAGGCAGAAGTTTATACTTCGAATTCTATTTGGCACACAGCTACAGCTAGTTCTAATTGTAATATTATTTATGTTTGATTATTTATTGGCAGGCATAATAGTACAATACAATATTGGTATTCTACAAGTCATGTAGGTCAAGGTTAAAAATTATTTTCCAAATACAATTATCCAGACTCAGCTAGCGGTGTTTTGACTTACAAGGACTTCTAGTTTCTTGTATACAAAACATATCACATAACACCAACAACATAACTGTTTTTCCAGCCTTTAGCAGGAACTCTGCTGCTCTGTAGCCCTTGTTGGGTACTTGGGCTAGTCAATGTATATATGTACTTGGGCTAGTCAATGTATATATCTTTAGAAAAATAAGAGGTGGATTCTTGTTAATTTTGATGCTCATGCAAAAACAGTCTTTTCACTGTGCTCTAGATAAATTTTTTGAGCCTCTTTCAACCTCAGACATGAAATGAATTTGAGCCTCATTTGAAGAGTTGGAATAAATCTGCACATTCAAACAGATAAAAGATGTTAAAACATAATTTATATTATTGTAGGTTTAATAGAAAGCTCAACACCCTGCTTGGTGATACTAAGAAAGACTTAAGTGCTTTTAATAATAGATTTTGCAAAATCTTGCCCAAGGGGCTCAAAGATTAAAAGAAGACAAAAGCTACAACTTGAGGAGGCTAATTTATGGGTTTATCAATAATGTATCTAATATCTCATTGAAATAAATGTGAGTAGACCAATATTCCTGGTTCTTTTCTTTTCTACATAAAAAATAAAAGCAGCACACATGTTTTTTGGACCATTATCGGTATATTAGGCATTGCTGACATCTAATAATATGTTTTTAATGGAAGCATGCAATTGACTGGTGATACCATGGAAGTGAGTGTTGATTGAATATCAATTGAACTCAACTGTCGTAAAGACCGACAAATTCATTTTATTTTGCTAGTTCGTAGAACAGATGAATGATAGTTTAGAATAGAATATAAAGCCCAATAGGAAACAAACATAAAAACTAATTCCTTAAGTTTTTTTCTATAATACTCGTAAACCCCGATTTATTTAGTGTTACAGATGATGTTCCTTGGCCACAATAACAACAACACCCAAGATAACAATAGCACTCAATCACTTTGGAGAAGGGCTTGTTTAACGTATGTTCAGGTATCAAGCGAATGTTACTTTCCTCCTCTAGTTTATAAAACTAATTCCTTAAGTTTTTTTTCTATAATACTCACAAATCCCGATTTATTTGGTGTGTTACAGATGATGTTCCTTGGCCACAATGACAACAACACCCAAGATAACAATAGCATTCAATCACTTTGGAGAAGGGTTTGTTCAACGTATGTCCAGGTATCAAGCGAATGTTACTTTCCTCTTCTAGTTTTGGGTTTCCAAGTAGCTTTTGCATTCACTTTTTTGGTCCAAGGTAAACACATCACAAACTTGACCTTATTATGTTTTTTTCTTTTTTCTTTTTGGTACAAAGTTAAGTTATTTTAATGGGTTTTGCTGGAGAATGAGGCTTGTTCTATGTGTTTTCCATCTTATAATATTGGATAGGATGTCCTGTTAGATACTGTTTTAAAGAATACAACAACACTAAGCCAATTACATTTTTTTCTTTTTCATAACTGTGTTTTGGTACACCTGCACAATTTATAGTGCCTCATGGTCAGATTTTAATCCACCTTAAGATGCCTAGGAAAGAAAATTGAGTAGTTGAACAAGCTAATTTTAAGCTTTACAAAGTTACAAAAGAGTGGATGTTCAGTGCCACACAATGTAGTACTAGATGGTACTTTGTCACCAATCAATAAACTTCAGTGCAAGTGCAGTATGAGTCATTGCATGAGATCAAAGATCAGTTCAAGTTTGCAAAACTGGCCAGTTTAGGTAGTTTCTCACTCGTAAATCAGTTTTCTATTCACAAAATAACTTGATTTGTTTCAGTTTGTCAACAAGATAATTAGTTGATATACTTTTTCCTGTGGGCGTTCAGGCCCAAGAAAGTTCAGTTCAGAAAATGTTGTTTCATGCTAAAACCACTCTTTAACAGTGTAGATGTCAGTTTACTTCATTTCAAAAGAAAGGTGGTGGGTGTATCATTTGATGTTAGTCTGAACAGATCAGTCATATCCTATTATACTAGACCGGATAAAGAATAGAATATGATATTGTATACCAATGACTTGCCATCTACTTCTACTTTCTTGCTAAACTTACATGAGAGGAGTCTTTGTCGAAATCACTATTGCGTATATAAGAATTTAGTAGATTTATAGTCTGATAAGTAGGAGATATTTTGCCACAACAAGCTATGGGAGGTCACCCATCCTAGTACTTCTTTAACTCAAGCATGCTTAACCATGAAATTTTCTCCAAGGTTAATTCACCTCATTTCAAAACTTTCATCAAGTATTACTTTTTGCTTAGATTTATAGTTTCATTGTTCGTTTTACTTTTTGTAGGTTTTTGGCCTTTCTAAAAGATTCTACAGTATTGGGCAATTATTGGTGTAGGTTTATTAAATTCTTATCTTTCTGTTATAGTTTTTTTTTTTTAATTACAGTATGTTTAATTATTGTATCTTTTATTGGCAGGGAAATTCATATAAATTTAAACCATTGTTGATGTTGGATGTTTGGCATGCTGTTAGTGGCTGGAAATATTTGGGAGCTTGAATGAGGAACTATGTCAAGATTGACTGGAATTGAAATGATTTATTAAAATCTTAGAGAATGTTTAGAATCTAAAATTTTATTAAAAAAATTGCATTTTAGAATGGGTTGTTGAGAGTATAGTTGATGTAGGAGCATCTTGGGCGGGTTTACTTTAAAAAAAAAAAATGTAGTTTGTAAATTGTTTTACTTTACTGCAATGAGAATGCTTTATAAAATCTTAGAAAATGTTTAGAATCTAAAATTTTATAAAAAAAATTGCATTTTACAATGGGTTGTTGAAGTCGGTTTACTTCAATAAATGTAATATGTAAATTGTTTTGTTGTTTAATGCAAATGATTTTTATTTGGAAGGGGTTGAATTGCCCCCCTTCCTAGGGCTGTGAGGAATAGGCATTGGCTATGACCACTTTAAAAGGTTGAAATGTATGGCCAATTGGTTATTCCTCAAGCCTTGTTTGTGTTGGTGCTTATTTTTAGTTTTTGTATTTTTTAAAAATTTCATAAAATTTATCATATTTCTTTATTTTTATTTAACTTCTTTTATCATGTAAAATGAATTAACCTTTCAAATGGTGCATTGAAAATATCAAGCTTCAAAATATTCTTAAGTCTAGTAAAATATTGTAGTCATTAGCTATGACCACTTTAAAAGGTTGAAATGTATGGCCAATTGGTTATTCCTCAAGCCTTGTTTGTGTTGGTGCTTATTTTTAGTTTTTGTATTTTTTAAAAATTTCATAAAATTTATCGTATTTCTTTATTTTTATTTAACTTCTTTTATCATGTAAAATGAATTAACCTTTCAAATGGTGCATTGAAAATATCAAGCTTCAAAATATTGTAGTCATTACCATTGTGCTATTTTTAGAATCGATTTATTGTTTGACTCATATGTTTTTACATTCACTTGAATTTATTTGATATGTTTATATTGTTTGTATGAAGTGTGGGTTTGAATTTTTGGCATTGATTTATTTTTTATTCACTTTGTATGTTTAAAATTGAATTCTCTTTGGTTGTATTTATCATTTGAACTTGGACATTTATGTTTATTTAGTTTGTTTCGATCTAGCATTCACTAATTATTTGTTTGGAATGTGTTTGATTTGTGGGCATTTACCTATTGTGCACTTATTGCTTACTTTCACATCACTGCATTGTTTGATTGAGTTTTTGGCATCCATTTTAAGTGTGAAATATGTATGGATTAATTTTGTTACTCAGTCTATGCAAATGATATGTGCAAAGTGTATGAACTATTTTGTTATTTATTATGTGTGTGAATTGTGTACAAACTAACCTCAAATTGAATTCTCTTTGGTCACATTTATCATTTGTATTAGGTGTATGTTTGATCTTTGGTATTTACTTTTATGTTTAAGTCTAATATCCATTTAGTCTTTGTTTGAAATGCACTTGAATTTTGTTTGTTTATTTATTTATTTTGTCAAGTGTGTTCAATTTTCAGGTAGTACTTGGCATCCAATCATTTGTTTGAGTGAGATTTTAGTATTCATTTTGTGTGTGAAATATGTATGAACTAACTTTGTTATTCACATTCTATGTGTGTCAAATGTGATATAACTTACTTTAAAATTGAATTATTGTTTGTGTGTATTGACTTCCATTTTATTTGTGTGAATTATTCACATAGTGTGTACTTGAGAAAAACTCTAATGTGAAGTACATTTGTAGTTTTAGCATGTTTTATAACTCTAGCATTTATTTAATATGTATGTTTGCACTTTTAGCATGTTTGAATTAAAGTGTTCACTTCATGCATGTTTATACTATGTGCAAATGGAGTATGTTTGAATTTTGGCTTTCACATTTTACTTGTGGGATTTTGTGTATATGTGATTGAAAGTTAATTTTTTTAATTTATTGTGTAGTCTAATGTCTGCTTGAAGGAATTATGACCTTTGTTGATAAACTTTAGCCATCATTTTTTTAGAGTGTATAACTAAATTTTTACTTTTACTCTGTGTGGAATGAGGATGAAAGAATTGATATTCTTCATGTACAAATGAAATTTTAGATATTCTGTGTAGTGTGTGTAAAAAATATCATTGATATTCAATTTGTGAAGGGTGGGATTTGACATTTTTGTGTACAAAAGTTTGGTAATATTTTCTATGAAATGTATGAATGAACTTTTATATTCATTGTGTGGTATGTGCTTGAAAGAAGTAATATTGCTTTCATTGTGTTTTCTTCACTTTTTGAGTGTTTTTGTACTTTGACATGTTTGAACTTTAAGTGCTTATTTTAGTTCATGCTTGTACTTTCTTACGAAAACCAATGCTTCTCTTTATTGAAGCTTACAGTGAGGTAAGGAGTTTGGGACAATAGAAGTGACAAGCAAGAGCTTTTCCACTTCCCGTGCCTGCCTACGCAACACCCATAAGTCCTTTGGTAGGGGAATGCCCTGGGCCAAACATTCTCTAAAACATTGCCAATCTCACTTAAAACCTGCTTCTTGAAAATGCCTTGGCACAGAGAATCGCCCATCTCCCTAGTTTCACTTGCATTAAGTAGGGATGCCAAAAACATGGATGAAATATGTGATGATAGAGTAGCAACGATCCGTTCTTACAATCTCACCTAGCACCATTCTTATTGCATGCACCAACAAAAGTACAGATTTGAGCCTTTTGTCAAACACCTTGTTGAGAAAGGCAACTTGTCATTTCTTGTAGATTAGATAGACATGGGTGACATGATGAAGAGATCATTCCAATAGGCAAGCATGAAATATAATAATTTCCTTACTTTGAGATTAGAATAAATTGTCATCTTTTATTTACAATCTCCTAGCTCACTTGTCCACCTTCCAAATGTGTGAGATTAACTCACCACACAACCAACACGATGTATCTGTTACCAAGCCCAAAAAAGAGACATTAATGTGACATCCACAAAAGATAATCATTAACTGATTCGAGCAAGTCATACTTCGAAATACCACTTCACCAACTAATGTCATTTAACTTGCCATGTTAGACATCCATTAAGGAGTGGTGACGACCAAGTCAATCAATCTGTTTGCAATCACGTTGCCTTGTGCGCATGAGATATTTTGAAAATCTCAAATATTTTTGCCAAGTCCCATATCAACACTATCCACTTTTGAAGTTTCCAATTAGGTGTATATTTTTGTTAGATATCATTGACAATTACTGAAGAGTCCTCTGCTAAATACACTTTTGTTGCTTTTAGGTCCTTGCCACACACTAAGTTTAGTGCTGCTCCAAATTCAACTTCATTGTTAGTGGCAACCCCAAGACTCATCGACCTTTGAGCAAGAATCATGCTTGTATGATCTCTAGCAACACGAGTCCTGCTAATTCCTGGGTTCCCCTTAGAGACACTGCCAATGTTGATCTCAATACAATTCTACTTTGGAGCAAAACCATGTGACTTAGATGTGAGGATTCATGGGAAGATCAACCTTCCTAGCGCCATGAATAGAGGGAACTTTAATACAGGTGATGATTTTCACTAAATCATCATAGTAGTTAGTGACTTCATTTTTTATGTTACAATTGCACGCAATTGCATTGCATAGCTCCACCATAGCCACCTCAATCTTTTGGATTGGTGCCTCTATGCTCATTTCTTTGTCCCTAAAAATTCTCATATTTCACTCTTTCCAGATCTCCCATATGAGACTTGAAGGAAGTGAAATACAACTGCTACCAAATAATGCATTATGCGTCACCTTTCACCACATCTAAAGTAGTTCCTTAATGCCTTGTTGAAGGGGGCTTTGCTAGTTTAACTTATTCATGTATGTCTTGCAACAATAATCACATATGGACACAAAAGAAGAAAATGATCAATCATTTCTTCCCTTTCTCTACACATAACACACTTGCGTGAAATTTGAATATCAAGCAACTCTTGCTTTGGGAAGAACTTTCTTGTTCCAAAAAAGACGAAGGGGCCAATTTTGTTTGTCCACAGCTACTTCAAATATCTTATACACAATCTGTACCATGTATTCTTTAGATTTAGATCTACACAATCAAATCAAATCCTTGTCATTAGATAGGGCGAGAGTTCTTGGTTCTAACTGTCTCCTGAGTTCAACTTTTTGTTCTTTTGGAGCCTCAATATTCCTATAATGATTTCCAACACCAATCCCACACCCCACTTCCTTCACCTATCAAGATATAGTCCCGAACCTTATGTCTCTAACTTTTGCAAGTAGATTCTCTTATTGTCACTAGATTCAGATTATTTGCCAAAGGGGG
>MU223556.1:2520979-2539407 GCA_018584345.1 Thuja plicata | reverse complement strand
TATATATATATATATATATATATATATTTGTAAACATTTATACATATTTATATACATTTATACATATATTTAAACAAATATACTCATTTATCAAAATTAATACACATTTATATGTATTTATACACATTTATTTATACACATTTATAAATATTATATACATTTATACATATTTATATACATGGGTATAATTTTTTTTATAAATTTGTATAAATATATATTAATATGTATAAATGTGTGTGTGTGTGTGTGTGTGTGTGTCTAAATATATATTATTTTTTATAAATAAGTATAAATGTTTAAAACTATTTATAAATGGGTATAAATGTATAGAAATATTTGTGTATAAATATTTACAAATATTTATAAATGTATATAGATGTTTGTAAATGTATATTAAAATATATAAATGTTTATAAATTTGTGTAAATATGTATGAATGTATATAAATATTTATAAATATACATAAAAAAAATTTAAAACTGTATAAATATTTAATAATTTATAATATACATTATACATATTTATAAAAAAAATTCAAAATATTTAGACACATTTATATGTGTAAATATTTATAAATGTGTATAAATATATAAATATGTGTAAATGTATATCAATATGTATTAATATTTATAAATGTAAGTAAATATTTATTGTTTTTTAATAAATATTTAAAAATAGGTATAAATGTGGAAATATTTATAAATTTGTATAAATATTCATAAATATTTATAAATGTGTGTAAATATTAATTTTTATACATATGTATAAATGTTTATAAACATTTACAAATGTGTATAAATATATATATGTGTGGGGGGGGGGGGGGGGGGGGGANGGGGGGGGTGTAAGTGTGTAAATATTTATAAATGTGTATAAAGATTGGTGGATTTTCCTTGAGCCGCGCTTTGCAACTCTACCCTAATTCTCCAGAAGGTCTTATGTGCCACAATGATTGTCAACCATGGAGCAAAATCGTTTAAAAAAGCGGTCGAAGGAGAGGTGTTCACCCCGGTCGGAGCCAAGTTCCTCAAATCTTCTTCAACAGACAGAGGTACTTCCTACAAACCATACAGAGAGCGAGTCAGAGGTAAGGTTCCCTCTCCCACAATCCTTGTCATTCGACCTAATCAACAGATGTGTCTTGCAATTGATCAGGAAGTAGGTAGGCTTTGAAATACTGCTATATTTTTTGTTGCTCTAGATATTACCAATTTACCTTCGAGGAATTTTTTGAATGATTGGACCCATAAAATTTGGGAGAATAAATTGGGTTTTCACTTCTCTTATTTCAGCATGATTCAAAAGGGCCTATTCCTTGATTTCTTTTGTAACCCTACCGCTAAAAAAAAGTGCTGGATAAACAATTTTGGAGGGTGGGTTCTTCAGAATTTAGGGCAATTTTGTGGTCATTGGAGGCAGTTCACAATGAGGTTCTTTCCCTTTCCAGCCCTAGATGGCTCACTATTCAAAATCTGCCCCCCTTTCTCTAGAACTTGATTCCTCAAGCCTTGGAACCCATAGGGAAGGTCATTAATATGGATAAATCCAATACACTTATCCCTAACACTAATGCTCGTGTTTTAGTCTCAATTAACTCTGGCATCGACATCCCGAGGAACATTTGTTTTGACTTCAAAAATCACCCGATCTCTTGCCCTATCATCTTTCTGGGAGGCATCAATGCATGCTACATGTGTTGCAAAGGACATAAGAGGAAAGATTGCAATCTTCTGTATAAACACCAGACCAAGGTTGGCCCCCATGTTGAGCCACCGCGCGTTGACAACAGTCCTAATCATGATACCCATGCTCGTAAAGAACAAAATCTTAAAGTGCTCGATGTTGAGAAACTTCAAGCCTCCTATAAAATCCTTGCTAAGATTCTTGCTCTTAGACTTGAGAACATCCTCCCTTCTGTTATCAATAGCACTCAAATTGGATTTGTCAAAGGTAGGTACATCTTGGAGATTCTGGTAACATGTTGGGAGGCTATGGATTGGGCTAAACAACATGGTTAAGAGGTTGGCATGCTTCTAATAGACTACGAAAAAGCATATGATAGAATAGAATGGAAGTTCATATACATGATGTTGGAAGCCCTTGGCTTTCCAGCTCACTTTTGCAGGATGGTCTCTACCCTAATGGGAGGTGTTCAAGCTAGTGTAGAGGTAAATGGAGTCAGATCAGAACAATTTGAGCTCTCAAGATCCATCAGATAAGGATGCCCTCTTGCCTCTGCTCTTTTTGTTATTGATGCTGACTCTCTTCACCACCTCCTGAGAGACTACTCCACCTCCCCTAGAGTCAAATGCATCCTCCTCCCTAATAGGGAGGAAATCTCTAATGTTCAGTTTTCCGATGATACCTCAATCTTATTTTAACTCACAGAAGGAACTCAGGAGAATCTTATCTCATGGGATGAACTCTCAGAGAAATTCAGTATCCTAGTGGGACAATAGATAAATTCAAAGTCAGAGACAAAGCTTCTAGTGTGACTTATGGATCTGCTTCGTGTCCTTCTCCCATCGATGTGGATATACTAGGTATCCCTTCCCCCCGCCGCTCTCTGGTGCCCAATGAAATCCCTGAACTTACTATCTTTGTGGCTGAGGCCAACCATTGTCCTGGGAGGGGAAGGACATAAGAGGTATTGATAATGTTGTTGCTTTAATAGAAAATGCGAATGTTGAGGAAATGGATCATGGATGTAAGGAGAGTAACTTGCATGATTACTCACTTGCCATTATCCATGCCCCTCCACCTTTTCCTCCCCCACCTAGTACATGGTTTCCAGCCCACCCGAACAAAGTTGTTAAATCTATTGTCACCGGACCCTAGAGGATTACGTAGGTAAGGGATACATAGCCACCCACACCTATGAGAGGAGGACAAGAAGATAAGTTGTCAGATAAAGGAAATGATTTTACTGGAGATGGAGAGATTGAAAAACCCTTCATTTTGAAGGTAGGGTATAAGAAGAGGACCAAAATTAGGAAAAAGCATGGCAGCATGGATGACAAGGTACCTAAAGATATAGTGGAGGTAGCAGTGAATAGGAAAAGAGGTAGACCCCCACTCATCAATGGCAATACAAAACCTACTAAAATCCAGAAATGCACTCTCCCAAGCTCCTTCAAGGGGTTCCAGTCCCCAATGGACACTGGAAGATAAAAGTGTGTTATGATGTTTAAATGTGCCTCTTGGAACCTGAGAGGGCTTGAATCTCATGATAAAAAATACATTATCAAGAGATTTCTAAGAATGGTCCATGGTATTGACATTTTGTTACTGCAAGAAACCAAAGTTGTAGGATTC
This sequence comes from Thuja plicata, assembly GCA_018584345.1. Taxonomy (NCBI): domain Eukaryota; kingdom Viridiplantae; phylum Streptophyta; class Pinopsida; order Cupressales; family Cupressaceae; genus Thuja; species Thuja plicata. The sequence goes on along the minus strand of MU223556.1, from coordinate 2,536,092 downwards.
TCTTTCGACATTGCTCTCAAATGCATCTGGAAGGATGCTGACTCATTTTCTTCTAGCCACAATAGAGGCAAAGGAGGTACTTCCATTCTGGTGGGGCCAAGTTGGAGGAAGAAGGTTAAGGCTTGGGGAAGATCTCCTTGTAACAGAGCAGTTTGGATTATTTTCAAGACTCAAGACAAAGAAATAGGACTCTGCTCAGTCTATGCCCCCAATGAGCATTTGGAAAGAATCAAACTTTGGGATTGGATGTGTGGCCTTGAGGACATCCCCTGGGTGGTCGTTGGAGATTTTAATATGGTAGAAAGAACACAAGCCAAAAGTGGTGGATTGAAATTTGAGTAGAAAGGTGAAGAAAGATTCTTCTAGAACAAAGTACTATGTAAATTAAACCTTAGTGACCCGCGGGCTAACAAAAATATGAATCAAAAGGCATATGGTTTTCTTGGTCAAACTTCCAGAAAGGGAATAAGAGGATCTTTTCTAGATTAGATAGATTCTATTTCAATAAAGTGCATTTCAGGTGCCTTGAGAATGATAATGGGGAAACTGTAGCAGTCATCCCCTTCTCCTTATCAAATCACCACCCCATTGTTGCTTGCCTATGTTCTAACTTTTCCCCACCTACCAATAATGTTAAGAAGGATGCTTTTGTTCTCAACTGTCATTTGTTAAGAGGATGAGGATATTCTTGCAGCATCCAAAGTGATTAGTTGGTTTAATGAGAACATTGCAAATCATGAGGATGAAACTAGTAAATGGATCCAGGAGGTGAAATCTTGGAAGAACCTATTCCAAACTGTGGGGAAGAAGAGAGCCAAAGATGCTAGGAAGGCAAAGGAACTTCTTCATTAGAAGCTTTATGTGGCAGAGAAAGAATTGCAGGATTCTCTAAGTGATTTGGTACCCCTAAACTCACTGACACAGTCTAAAGACTCCCTCCAGAAACATCAGCATCAGAGGGTGCAAGGAGCAAGGGCCAGAGCTAGGCTTAACTGGCTCAAACTTGGTGATAGGGGATCTAAATTCTTTTTTAATGTGCTTAAAAAAATGAAGCTAGAGACAGAATTGATATCATCAAAGAAAATGACACTATAATCAGTAATAAAGAAGACATCTTGAATGCATTTGCTTCTTACTACAAGATCCTCTTCTCAACTGAAGACAATGGGGGGTCTATGGAAGGTGCTAGGAAGATGGTCAGAAGCACCATTCCAATAAGAGTTTCAGATGAAGAGGCTTCCAGGCTAAACTACAGGATCTTGGTTTCAGAAATCAACCATGCTATATCCAAGGTGGCCAATGAAAAAGCCCCTGGGCCTAATGGTATCCCCATCGAGTTCTATAAGAATAATCAAATCTGGATCAGTGGAGTGCTCTTGAAATTGTACGAAGAGGCTATTGAAAGAGGGTCTCTTAGACCAGAAATTAATGTTGGGCTTATAAAACTCACCCCCAAAGATGGCGACAGATCACCCATAAAAAACTAGAGACCCATCACTTTACTCAATGTATCCTATAAAATCCTTGCTAAGATTCTTGCTCTTAGACTTGAGAACATCCTCCCTTCTGTTATCAATAGCACTCAAACTAGATTTGTCAAAGGTAGGTACATCTTGGAGAATCTGGTAACATGCTGAGAGGCTATGGATTGGGCTAAACAATCTAGTCAATAGGCTGGCATGCTTGTGATAGACTATGAAAAAGCATATGATAGAATAGAATGGAAGTTCATATACATGATGTTGGAAGCCCTTGGCTTTCCAGCTCACTTTTGCAGGATGGTCTCTACCCTAATGGGAGGTGTTCAAGCTTGTGTAGAGGTAAATGAAGTCAGATCAGAACAATTTGAGCTCTCAAGATCTATCAGACAAGGATTCCCTCTTGCCCCTGCTCTTTTTGTTATTGTTGCTGACTCTCTTCACTACCTCCTGAGAGACTGCTCCACCTCCCCTAGAGTCAAAGGCATCCTCCTCCCTAATAGGGAGGAAATCTCTAATTTTCAATTTGTCGATGATACCTCAATCTTATTTCAACTCACAGAAGGAAAGTTGGGGAATCTCATGAAAAAATTGGACCTTTTCTGTGCAGCCTCAGGAAGTAAGATTTCTCTATCTAAATCTATTATGTTAGGTTGGGAAGAATCCCCTCCTATTTGGAGCATTAAGTATTCTTTTGTTTGGGGAGGTCCAAATCACATTTTCAGATACCTAGGGATACCTTTTGCGGTTAATCCAAACCTTGCAAATATGTGGGACTAGATTAAAGCTAAGATTGAAACAAAGCTTAACAAATGGAATTATTAGTTCCTCTCCTTGGCTGGAAGATTCTATCTTCATATACTATTTACTACTCTTCAGCCTGGACTTTCACTCAGCAATAGATCAACTCCATTCAGAAGATCATCAAGGAATTTTTGTGGTCAAATGGGAAAGGATTAAGGGTCATACTGTTAGTTGGGAGTGGTGTACTAAGAATAAGGAAATTGGTGGTTTAGGTCTTAAAGATCTAAGGATGCAAGGAATTGCATTAGCAACCAAATGGATTTGTAAAGCCACACAAGGAGAAGAGTCATGGAAGGTACTATTAAGGAATAACATATGCAGAGCACAACCAATGCAGTCTAAAGGGTGGAAGGGGCTTCACTTTAACGATATCCTATTCTTGGATGTAGACTTCAAAGTGGGAGGATCGGTGGTGTTCCAGGCTGTTTGAAAGTGCTGGAAAGTAATTAGAAGACATTGCTGGGGGTAATAGACAGGTGGAGTGCTACAACATCTATGGCAATAGATCCATATGGTGGAGCTTATCATATAAGGACAAACCTCATGCCAAGATACAAGGTTGTTCAGCAAAGAAGTGGGAAGAAAAGGGGATTTGCACAATAAAAGACATTGTTTCTCAGGAGAATCTTATCTCATGGGATGAACTCTCAGAGAAATTTGGTATCCTAGTGGAGAAATAGATAAATTCAAATTTATAGACAAATCTTCAAGTGTGACTCATGGATTTGCTTCATGTCTTTCTTCCATCGATGCGGATATACTAGGTATCCCTTCCCCCCGCCGCTCTCTGCCGGTGCCCAATGAAATCCCTGAAGTTACTATCTCTGTGGCTGAGGCCAACCATTGTCCTGGGGAGGGGAAGGACATAAGAGGTATTGATAATGTTTTTTCTTTACTTGAAAATGTGAATGTTGAGAGAATGGATCATGGATGTAAGGAGCGTAACTTGCATGATTACTCACTTGTCATTATCCCTACCCCTCCACCTTTGCCTTCCCCCACCCAGTACATGGTTGCCACCTTGCACAAACAAAGTCGTTAAACATTTTGTCATCGGACCCCAGAGGATTACAAAGGTAAGGGATACATAGCCACCCACACCTATGAGAGGAGGACAAGAAGATAAGTTGTCAGATAAAGGAGATGATTTTTCTGGAGATGGAGAGATTGAAAAACCCTTCATTTTTAAGGCGGGGTATAAGAAGAGGAGCAAAATTAGGAAGAAGCAAAGCAGCATGGATGAAAAGGTACCTAAAAATATAGTGGAGGTAACATTGAAGAGGAAAAGAGGTAGACCCCCACTCATCAATGGCAATATCAAACCTACTAAAATTCAGAAATGCACGCTCCCAAGCTGCTTCAAGGGGTTCCAGTCCCCAATGAACACTGGCAGATAAAAGTGTGTTATGATGTTTAAATGTTCCTCTTGGAATGTGAGAGGGCTTGAATCTCATGATAGAAAATACATTATCAAGAGATTTCTAAGAATGGTCCATGGTATTGACATTTTGTTACTGCAAGAAACCAAAGTTGTAGGATTCTCTTCAGACACTGCTCTCAAATGCATCTGGAAAGATGTTGACTCATTTTCTTCTAACCACGGTAGAGGCAAAGGAGGTACTTCCATTCTGGTGGGGCCAAGTTGGAGGAAGAAGGTTAAGGTTTGGGGAAGATCTCCTTGTAACAGAGCAGTTTGGATTATTTTCAAGACTCAAGACAAAGAAATAGGGCTCTGCTCAGTCTATGCCCCCAATGAGCATTTGGACAAAATCAAACTTTGGGATTGGATGTGTGGCCTTGAGGACATCCCCTGGGTGGTTGCTGGAGATTTTAATATGGTAGAAAGGCCACAAGACAAAAGTGGTGGATTGAAATTTGAGTGGAAAGGTGAAGAAAGATTCTTCTGGAACAAAGTACTATGTAAATTAAACCTTAGTGACCCGCGGGCTAACAAAAAATCTGAATAAAAAGGCATATGGTTTTCTTGGTCAAACTTCCAAAAGGGGAATAAGAGGATCTTTTCTAGATTAGATAGATTCTATTTCAATAGAGAGCATTTCAGATGTCTTGAGAATGATAACTGGGAAACTGTATTAGTCATCTCCTTCTCCTTATCGGATCACCACCCCATTGTGGCTTGCTTTTGTTCTAACTTTTCCCCACCTACCAATAATGTTAAGAAGGATGCTTTTGTTCTCAACTGTCATTTGTTAGAGGATGGAGATATTCTTACAGCATCCAAAGTGATTAGTTGGTTTAATGAGAACATTGCCAATCATGAGGATGAAACTAGTAAATGGATCTAGGAGGTGAAATCTTGGAAGAACCTATTCCAAACTGTGGGGAAGAAGAGAGCCAAAGATGCTAGGAAGGAAAAGGAACTTCATCAAAATCTCTGTGGCAGAGAAAGAATTGCAGGATTCTCCAAGGGCCCGTTTGGTTGGCGGAATTTGTGCATGCTGGAATTGCCAATTCTAGAATTGAATCCATTCTAGGTTTGTGCTATTCTCAAAATGAATTCTAGAATATGGCTGTCCTGTTTGGTTCACCTGGAAGATGACTGAGAAGATGCAAATTCTGTGTTTGGTTCCACACAACTAGAATTGGAATTGGAATTTTTTTTTGTACACATACACATATATACACACACATACACATATATACACACACATATGTGTATACACACACATGTGTATATATACACACATATACGCACATGTGTGTGTATATATACACGCACACACATATGTGTGTATATACACACACATGTATATATACACATGTACACACACATATATATACACATACATGTATGTATATACACATGTATACACATACATACATGTGTATATATACACATGTATACACATATACACATATATACACATACACACATATGTGTATATAGATATGAGTATGTATATACACATGTGTGTATATATACATACATGTATATATACTATATATACATGTATGTATATATACACACAAGAGTATATATACACACATGTATATTCACACACATGTGTGTATATATACACACGTGTGTATATACACATGTGTGTATATATACACACGTATACACACGTGTGTATATACACATGTGTGTATATATACATACATGTATCTATACTATATATGTACATGTGTGTATATACACTCATATGTATATATACATACATATATATATACACATATGTATATATACACATGTGTATATACACACATATATAGACACATGTGTATATATACACAGATTTATATACATTCTGATAGAAATATAATATTAACACAAAAATGGGAATGAATTTTCCTTCACAAAATAATACTCTCAATTCCAATTCCAATTTTCAATTCCAATTCCAGGTCCTGAGGGGGAATTGTGGAATGCGCAAAAAGGCCCAAAATTAGAATTCGCATAACCCTATTCCAATTTTTAATTTTGGAACCAAACATGGAATTGAACATTTTGGGAATTCGGAAATGCCAATTCCCGTTCAATTCCAATTCCACCCCTCAACCAAATGGGCCCCAAGTGATTTGGTAGCCCTAAACTCACTAATAGAGTCTAGAGACTCCCTCCGAAAACTTCAGCGTCGGAGGGTACAAGGGGCAAGGGTTAGAGCTAGGCTTAACTGGCTCAAACTTGGTGATAGGGGATCTAATTTTTTTTTTAGTTGCTAAAAAAAGGAAGCTAGAGACAAAATTGATAGCATCAAAGAAAATGACACTATAATCAGTAATAAAGAAGACACCTTGAGTGCATTTTCTTCTTACTAAAAGATCCTCTTCTCAACAAAAGATAGTGGGGGATCTATGGAAGGTGCTAGGGAGATGGTTAGAAGCCCCATTCCAATAAGAGTTTCAGATGAAGAGGCTTCCAGGCTAAACTGCAAGATCTGAGTTTCAGAAATCAACCATGCTATATCCAAGATGGCCAATGAAAAAGCCCCCGGGCCTGATGGTATCCCGATCGAGTTCTATAAGAATAACCAAATTTGGATCAATGGAGTGCTCTTGAAATTGTACGAAGAGGCTATTGAAACAGGGTCACTTGGACTAGAGATTAATGTTGGGCTTATAAAACTCATCCCCAAAGATGGCGACATATCACTCATAAAAAATTGGAGACCCATCACTTTACTCAATGTATCCTATAAAATCCTTGCTAAGATTCTTGCTCTTAGACTTGAGAACATCCTCCCTTCTATTATCAATAGCACTCAAACCAGATTTGTCAAAGGTAGGTACATCTTGGAGAATCTGGTAACATGTTGGGAGGCTATGGATTGGGCTAAACAATTTGGTTAACAAGCTGGCATGCTTCTGATAGACTATGAAAAAGCATATGATCGAATAGAATGGAAGTTCATATACATGATGTTGGAAGCCCTTGGCTTTCCAGCTCACTTTTGCAGGATGGTCTCTACCATAATGGGAGGTGTTCAAGCTTATGTAGAGGTAAATGGAGTCAGATCATAATAGTTTGAGCTCTCAAGATCTATCAGACAAGGATGCCCTCTTGCCCGTGCTCTTTTTGTTATTGTTGCTGACTCTCTTCACTACCTCCTGAAAGACTACTCCACCTCCCCTAGAGTCAAAAGCATCCTCCTCCCTAATAGGGAGGAAATCTCTAATGTTCAGTTTGCCGATGATACCTCAATCTAATTTCAACTCACAAAAGGAAATTTGGGGAATCTCATGAAAAAACTGGACCTTTTCTGTGCAGCCTCAGGAAGTAAGATTTCTCTATCTAAATCTATTATGTTAGGTTGGGAAGAATCCCCTCCTATTTGGAGCATCAAGTATTTTTTGTTTGGGGAGGTCCAAAAAACATTGTCAGATACCTGGGGATACCTTTTGCAATTAATCCAAACCTTGCCAATATGTGGGACTAGATTAAAGAAAAGATTGAAACAAAGTTTAACAAATGGAATTATCAGTTCCTCTCCTTGGTCGGAAGATTCCAAATATGTCAGAATATTCTATCTTCATATACTATTTACTACTCTTCAACCTGGACTTTCACTCCGCAACATATCAACTCCATTAAGATCATCAAGGACTTTTTGTGGTTAGATGGGAAAGGATTAAGGGTCGTGCTATTAGTTGGGAGTGGTGTACTAAGAATAAGGAAATTGGTGGTTTAGGTCTTAAAGATCTAAGGATGCAAGGAATTGCATTAGCAACCAAATGGATTTATAAAGCCACACAAGGAGAAGAGTCGTGGAAGGTACTATTAAGGAATAACATATGTAGAGCACAGCCAGGTCAATCTAAAGGGTGGAAGGGGCTTCACTTTAACAATATCCTATCCCTGGATGTAGACTTCAGAGTGGGAGGATCAGTGGTGTTCCAGGCTATTTGGAAGTGTTGGAAACTAATCAGAAGACATATTGTTGGGGGCAATAGACTGGTGGAGGGCAACAAGATCTGTGACAATAGATCCATATGGTGGAACTTATCATATAAGGACAAACCTCTTGCCAAGATACAAGGTTGTTCAGAAAAGAAGTGGGCAGAAAAGGGGATTTGCACAATAAAAGACATTGTTTCTCAGGAGAATCTTATCTCATGGGATGAACTCTCAGAGAAATTTGGTATCCCAGCGGGGCCTCAAACTCTTTGGAAACCCTATCCTGGCATGATGGCTCCCTTCTATGGCATATCAAATCTAAAACCCTTTACAAATGGATGACCCATACCTCTGATATTTTTGATCACCTTAACAACAAATAGAATTGGTCTCTGGATAACTCTACCTGATCCAAACACATTATGAAGATCTGGCATATCTCGGTTGAGCCCAAAATTAATTGCTTCCTGTGGAGAGTACTCCTACATAAATTGCCCTTCAAGAAACCTGGGGGGTTCCCAGACATTTGTTCCATATGTTAGAACTCTGAATTTGTCCTCCATGTTTTCTTTGAATGTATCTTTGCCAGAGAAGTTTGGGGCTTGTTTGGATTGGTCCTTCATGATAATTTCAATTTCTCAAATGTTACTTCTGGTCATATTGTAGATAACAGTAAATGTAGTAATATTTTCTTGTTTGTACTTACTACTTTATTGATTTGCCATCTCTGGAAGCTTAGAAACAATGATGTTTTTTGTGGCAAAGGCAGATACCTTACTGAGTCTCTCAAGAGACTCGTCTATTCTGACATCTCTTAGCAGGTCACGGTGGTCCTAAAGATGAAAGAAAAAGTGTTCTTGGAAATGCTGAGGAACAATAACATCCAGATTCAAAGTTCGGAGGCAAGAGGGGGGTCCAGTGACCAGGGAGCACATATCTTTTCCAGCTCACTCTAGCGAAGCTTTTGAAATAGGTCAAGAAAGACAAACAAGCTACTAAAGACAAGTCTGTTGCAGAGACATCAATAGGGAAGGGTACGATCATACATCAGGATGCAGTTATTACAGTTGAAACTGAAGGTGGAAATAATAGAGTTTCTTCCCCCACTTCAGAGACACAGAGCAGCGAGAATGTTAGTGGAAGAGAACTGTCTACAGGAGTCAACAGCTACACCAACCTGCCCAACCCACCGATCCCTCTCCCTTGGGAGGCATGGATGAACAATCCATACAACAAAATTACTCAAGATGGACACACGCTAATGTGGGCAGCAAGCGACAAACCATGGGCAACATGGGTCAAAGAAGACTAATACAACATCCTTCCTTTTTTATTATATATTGTAATTAAAATTGTACGGGTTTTTTTGTTGGTACTGATTTGTATATCTCTTTTTGGTATTGTTCCGTATGCTACTTTACCTATGAACCGATCTATTTTTTTACTCTATCTTATATTTAATAGAAAAAAATGTATAAAAAAGTTTAAATGTGTAAATGTAATTTTTTTTGAAAATGTGTATAAATGTTTATAAAAATGTGTATAAATATTTATAATTAGGCATAAATGTATAGAAATATTTATAATTTATAAATGTATATAAATATTTAAAAATGTTTGAAAATTTATATATATATTTATCAGTGGATAAATGTATAAATATTTATAAATGTGAATAAATATTTATAAGTATGTATAAATGTGTATAAATCTATTTTTTATATAAATATGTATAGATATGTATACTCTTATACAGCAACAGACCAGAATCAACAATATCCTAGAAATGAGAGTAAGCCTTCTCCCAGGAAGATATTTAGGCATTCCCCTGTTCAATGGTAGAAATAAAGCAGACTTTTGGAGGGACCTATCGGAAAAGTGCCTTAAAAAGATGGATGGTTGGAAAGGAAGGTGGTTATCTTCCGCTGGCAGAATTTTGATGCTACAGACAGTTATTTCAGTGATGCCTGTTTATTCAATGATGTGTATGGATATCCCCCAAAAAATGGTTAAGATGCTAGGATAAAAAATGAGAAGGTTTTGTTGGTGTGGAGCCAAGGAGGAAGATAAAATTCCATTAGTGGCTTGGGAGAAGATTTGTAAGCCAAAAGATCATGGAGGAGCTGGTATCCGAAACTAGCAAATTATGAACAAAGCCCTTGGGGCAAAGCTTATATGGAGCATGTATAGGAACAATATTTTTTCCTGGGCAAGAGTCCTTCAAGCAAAGTATTTAGACTCAACAGAGAGCTCTCGGATACTGACAATTAGGGATTTAGCAGTTATTGACAAATTAAAGGAAAAGTGGCATTTAGCAGTTATTGACAATTTAGAAGACTGAAAGTATGCGCACCCTTTCAAAACTCTACCACGCTCCACACAAGAGGATTGCGTCATCAGAAAGGATAGATAATTAATGATCTGTAGATGAAGTGTTGTTATGGGGGACATGTGTGGACTCCACCAACCCGCAAGCAAATGCTCGAAAGGACATTCAACATTGATTGCAATTCTTTGTGAATCATATATTTAAGAGGCGGAGCCATAATCAAAATTGCATAAGGCAAGACAATTGCAATAAGCTCATTCTGAGTGCATTGGGTGAAGAAAAAATAGGAAAATGGAGCCACGGTTTACATTCCCAACTCGGCGGCAACAAAAGGGCATTCTGGGTTCCGTGGAGGATCATCGAGTAAAGCTCATGATCAAATGCCCATCGAAAGAAATTATCGCAACGTTTCAAGAAACATTAGGGCCACTTTTTCATGAAAATGCGGATAGGTGGAAGCTGTAGGTGGATATAGCTGCGATGATAATGGCCTGGGGTTTGGAATTAGGGGAGCACGAAAGGGTTGTGAGGAATGTGATGAAATCATTTTTTAATGCAGATTTAATCCCCAATATTGACAAGTTGCTAGAATGGGCTCACCCGGGGTGGGCTTTCGATTTCAGCGAATGCTTTGAAAGCGAGGAAGAGGGAGTAACAAAAGGCATTCGGCCTTTTTTACTGTGGACAGAAGGAATGGATAAAAGAACGTATCTGCAGGATAGGAAAACAGCTTGGGAAAAGCTGAAAGCGGGTATTAGCAACTACAATGCACGCCACCATAGGTCGTCGATGCCCACTCTGTTTCCAAAAAAGAGGACTCTGCGTGGACGGGGACAGAGGAACGTGCAGAAGGTGGTCTCCTGAACTCCATGTCAGCTGATGAACACAAATTTTGGATGAACAAGAAGGTTTTTTGATGAATGCAATGCAACCCAAATAGGGTAATAGCAAATGGGGGCCGAAGGAATTCAAGATGAAAGTGCGGAAGGTGCCTTTTCGGGCGGGCAGGTGTTTTTTTGTGGCGGCTTTTCAAGAAGAATAACCGGCGAACGAGTAGCAGGTCTAAAGCCAACCAGTTTTTGAAGCGAAGGAACAATGGCGTCGGGTTCACCTAGAAGGTTTTTTTGAAAAAACCTGTTGTTTTTAAGTGTCATATCAATGTAATGCACTTTATTGTAGGTTTTGTGAGATGGGCTTTTTGGGAAAACATAATTGTAATGGGGACTGTTATCGATAGCTGGAGAAAGCTAAAAGACATGTAATCTCTCTTTATTTTAATAAAATACCTAATATTACCGACCAAAAAAAAAATTATAAGCATTTATATATATTTATTAAAAATAATAAATATTTACACACATTTAACATTTATAAATATTTAAAAGTATGTATATTTGTGTGTTTGTGTTTATAAATGGGAATAAATGTTTATCAATTTGTATACATGTACATAATTGTGTATAAATATTTATAAATGTGTACAAATGTGTATAAATATATATAAATGTGTATAAATATTTACAAATATTTATAAATATGTATAGATATTATAAATATGTATAAATATTTATACACATTTATAAATATGTATAAATATTTATAAATGTGTATAATATTTATACGTGTGTCTAAACGTGTATAAATATGAATAAATGTTTATAAATATTTATAAAAGTATATAAATATTTATAAATATTCATAAATATGTATAAATGTTAATAAACGTATTTATAAATATTTAAAAGTATGTATAAATATATATAAATGTGTATAAATGGATATAAATGTTATCAATGTGTATAAATGTACATAATTGTGTATAATGTCTATAAATATATACAAGTCAAGAGTAATATATATAATAAGTCAAGAGTAATACTTCCCGAGCGCCTATTTTCATCAAATTGTAAGGTTTGTGTGTGGGTTAGGGTTGATGAAAATAGGCGCCTTGAGAAGGATTACTCTTTGCATATTATATATATAGGTATATATAAGTTGGTAGCAGTCACGTTATTGCTTTTACTTTTATAATAATTATTTTAGCTTTCAAATTAGGTAGAGCACTGTATTCTTCATAATTATGGTCAATTATTCCTTATCTAGGAAAGATAATCGTGCTGGGCTAGAGAATTGTTTGGAACAAAATAAAGAAATAAAATTGGATTCTCGCAAATGTTGGTCTTTATTTAGTGAAATGCTATATTCATTTTAGATCTACCGTCTAGGAGATGGTTGAGCAGACTAAAGCGGTGGATTGCTAATCCGTTGTACAAACTATTTGTATGTTGGTATTATAGTTGAGATTAGGGTTTAGGATATAAGATTAAGATAATTGAAGTGATGAAAATATACATTGATGATTAAGGTTAGGGTTAGAATTATGGTTAGGATTATGATTAGGGTTAGTATTTAAATTAATGGTTTAAACTTATTGTTAGAACTCTCTCTCTCTCTCTCTCTCTCTCTCTCTCTCTCTCTCTCTCTCTCTCTCTCTCNAGCTCTCTCTCTCTCTCTCTCTCTCTCTCTCTCTCTCTCTCTCTCTCTCTCTCTCTCTCTCTCTCTCTCTCTCTCTCTCTCTCTCTCTGCATTTAAAAGTGGGTGACAGGTACATTGCTTTTGCTTGCCTACAACATACGTTGCGCGATGACCGGCTATGCCCCACCGTATGTCATAGGGGTCCTCACGGGCTACCCCGCCGGCGTAGGGAACTCCCCAGTCGCGGGGTTCCCGTGGCGGGTCCCGCCGCAAGGCCCCCACTCCTCACGTGTTTTTAAATGAAGTTTTTTTGTTTAAAGGGCGATCCCAAAAAATCGTGTCCCACTTTTTAGCAAACTTTGACACTGAAACGAACATTCTGAAAAAAAAAAAAAAAACACTTCACTTTCCGACACCTATTTCTGTAAAACCATTAACAATTTGAAGATGATGTAAACTTGTGACTTTTAGAATTTTGTTTCTAGTTTCCAAATATATATTTTAAAATTTTTTTGGAATTAATTTGTATCCATTTTTCCTTCTCCTTCAACAATTTGTTTGTTTGAAAAATCAGCATTTTTCAGGAGTGACACTCACTTTGATCAACATAATTTTTTTATAAAATTGATAAGAATATAATTCTTTTGAAGTTTGGTTTGTGACACCAAAATCTAGAGAATCCAATTGGTTTCATTCAATTTTGTTGAATATTTTATAATTTATTGAGTTATGAAGTTACAATAACTTTAATTTGGACATTGGTTCATTTGGATTGCTCTAACTTGATATGTATATATAGAAATTCATTTTTTCTTTTTTTGATAGAAAGGTAACATAAATACCTATTTCCTAGATATTTTTCACAATTTTTTTCCTAATTTACTATTTTTCCATAAACATCAAACAGAGAAGTTGCTAAATGGTCAGACAACCTGTGTTTAGTAAAACTTAAAAAACAATGTCATAATAAACCCAATTCATATAAATCATAATCATTGGAAAGATTTCTCTAAGTGTTATCATCCTGTATTTGGGTTTGTCAAATGAATTCATTTGGTCCCGCAAAAATTTAATGTCAAAGTGATTGTTTGACAACATTTTGATGGGTGTAAAGGAGACTCGATTACAGGTGTAAGTGAGGAGTACAAAGATTTTGATCCAAGAGGCTTCTATCTAACCATTTTCAATTTACTCCTTCAAATGGGACCTGTCAAGGCTTCAATCATCATATTTTCTTAAAAATGTGTAATTTCGCAAAAATCAAGTCATTAAAAAAAGTGGGACACACAATTGTGGGACCACTCTAAAGTAAGGTCATATGACGGGCTATTTTTTCCGCCTTTTATGACCTTAAATTTCGTTGTTTTTCCCCCTTTTCTTTTTTTTTTACACGACATATTATCGTACTTAAACGTTTATACACATTTATATAAATATTTAAGTAAATTTATAAATATTCATATATATATTTATAACTATTTATATAAACATTTATACACACATTTTATATATATTTATACACATTTATAAATATTTATACAGTCAAATGTTTAAGATAAACATAATAGTATAATAAACTATACTAAAAAAAATTGTGCAAAATTTTCAGCATCAAAGCCAAAAGATTCAAAAAACAAGGAGCTTCTAAGGACATTTACACATTTATAAATATTTATACACACATTTATAAAAAATAATAAATATATACTTACATTTATAAATATTTGCATACATTTATACACATTTTAAATATTTATACATATTTAGAAACAGTTATACATATTGGTATATATTTATGCACATTTATACATATTTATAAATATTTATATACATTTATACATCTGTATAAATAATTATACAGATTTATCAAAATTAATACATATTTATATGTATTATAAATATTTACGCACACTTAAACATATTAAGAAACATTTATACATATTTATATGCATTTATATATATTTATGCACATTAATATATGTTTATATATATTTATTAATATTTATACACATTTTCAAAAAAAATATGAAAATGTTTGGTTCCAATGTGTTTACTTCCTTATGGAGAGCATGGACTCAGGTTAGGGAGTTACTGTGTTCTAGAAGTGTTGTTGGTGGTCCTCTAATTTCAGTCTCTGACAGGTCTATCTGGTGGGGCATTCAACTTAATAAAAAACCATTAGCTCTCACACAAAGTTGTTCAGCTAAACAGTGAAATGACAGGGGGTATCTCGCTCATAAAAGACTTATTGAATGGCAATAGGATAGGGCCTTAGGAGGAGATTCAAAGCAAATTTGGCATTCCATCTTCTCAAAAAAAAAAAAAAAAAAGAAACTTACACCTTGATTGTCAAGGTTGTTGGTATATACTTCCCAGGCAAGCTAATAGATAGTGTTGAATTTCTTAAACAATTGAAGTGGCAAGATGGTATAACTCTCATGGATGCATCCACCAAACAGATTTATAATATGCTAAAAGATAATTCATTTATTCTTGATTGCTTAAATAAGTTATGGGGCCTTGAATGGGCAGACTCCAAATGACACTTTATCCTTGACTTCCATTAGCACCAACCCACTGAACCAAAAAAAATGTTGCTTTAGATGGCTTGTGTTGCTTAAGCAAATTTGGCATTCTCAGAAAAAAAAAAAAAAAAAAAAACTTACACCTT
>MU223556.1:2470528-2486808 GCA_018584345.1 Thuja plicata | reverse complement strand
AGGCTCAAAACATTTATTCAAGCACAGTGGAAAAACCGTTTCTGCATCACTAGATCAACCTTCTGGGAAGCACTATGGAATAACAAGAATCCACCTCTTAATTTTCTAAAGATATTGACATTGACTGGCCCAACTACCCAATAATGATTTTAGGGATATGCGGATATAAAGGAGTCATTTGCTTATTCATTCATTTCACGTCTTAGGTTGAATGAGGCTCAAAACATTTATTAAAGCAGTGGAAAACCCGTTTTTGCATCACTAGATCAACCTTCTGGGAAGCACTGGTGAATAACAATAATCCACCTTATTTTCCTAAAGATATTGACATTGACTGGCCCAACTACCCAATTATTGATTTCAGGGCTATGCGGATATAAAGGAATCGTTTGCTTAGCAAAAAAACGAGAATGCCAAGTTCTTCGGAAGAGAAACCTGTCATAACAACATCCATGTGATTCTTTGTACCAGTTTTGAAGAAAGAGGGTGACAGAGATATAATTTTGTTATCTTGTATTTGCATGGACTTGGGCAACTTAGATATGAGCCTTGCTGGAGGAAAAGCGAGCTGAAAACAATAAATAAATAAACACATGAGTTTGTAGGAAAAAGTGTGTTACTATTGGAGGAAATTATTTAAGTTGCATGCCCCTATTCTATTCTAAACTATCTACTAATATAACTATACAGTTTTTTCAAATGTCAAACACTGCTCAACCGATAGCTGGTGAATAAAATGTTTCATATTAGCTGTTCCTTTCAATCAATCTATGTTGGCAGAAAAAATATTAAAATTAAACTGACAGAAAAATTAAAATTTGATAAAACTACACCAATACTTGCTCAATATTGCAGAATCGATTAGAAAGACCAAAAACCTTTCAAGGTGAAGAAAGAAATAAAATCTACCTACTTCTGATATGCAATATATCAGAATAGTAATTTAGACAAATTATCCTCTAATGTAAACTTATCAACGCAAGTAGAAATAGATGGGCAAACATCTGTATACAATATATTTTTCTATTCTTTATTCAGTCTAGTGTTAATAAACAGGATGACAAGATGTGACTGACCTGTTCTGACTTCCGCAAAACAATACACCCACCTATGTGTTTCTAGTATTTTATCTTGTAATATGAAGTAAACTAGCACCTACATGTTAATAATAAGAGTTGGTTTGCCTGGAAACAACATTTTATGAACTGAACTCTTTGGCGCTTGAAAGCCCACACAAAAAAGGTTATTAGCTAATTATCTTGTTCACAAACAAAAAACAATGTCATATCCCCTTAAAATGTCTCTATTTGAGACTATTAATTATTTCTTATTAGTTAAATCCTATTAAACTAATAATAAATAATTAATGAATTTAAATCAATAATTAAGTATTTCATGAAGTTGAATATGAATGAAATATTAATTTATTTAATAAACTAATTTAGTTTCAAAGGAAATTAAGGTTTGTACAGGAATTGCTTCCCTTATAGAGGCATTGTCGAGTGGATGGAGGATAGGGATATATATTTTCTATTATTATTATTTCTGAGTTTCAGATTTACAAACTCAGGGTGGAAGCCTGAGAATTCACCATTTTCGGCAGTGCGAGACCTGTCCTAGATGGTACGGGAAGATGTCGGGTTGAAGTTCTGTTAACACAGCTCAACACTTGTTCACAACCTTCCGAGAAGTGACTCTCCATATTGAACGACAGTCAAGTGACACGGGAGTTGATACGAGGATCGATGCGGGCAGTCAGAGGAAGAGTTTACCATTTCATGTGGTGATTACGATTAACATTGGTATCTTCGATATTGACCACAGGGGAGGCAGAAGGTGTGGATACCCCTACTTCTCTTTGCCGATATAAATATATACAAACTAGTACATGGGAACTGTTTATGACTACTATGAATTGATGTGACTGGTCGGTTGGCAAGTTGACTAGAAGTAAGTCGAGGCTGGCAATCAAAGAAGAGTCGACGGAATGAGCAGAAGGCAATGAGACTTAAACAGAACCGCTTGAAGGAACCACCAATGGCATAGAACCAAAAGCTTGGCTACCGTCCAAAACAGTGCTGCACGGGAAGAGCATCCAGTTGGCGGATTTATTCACTTCAATCATCTACAGGTACATGACAATTTAATTACTGTCTGAGAATATATATATTGTGACATAATCTGTCATTAGAATGCCTGGATTCTGACTATAATAGAAAATTATCAATGGAATTTGTTCTTTGTTGAATTCTGTATATGCAAGACTGTATTCTGAATGGAGCTATTTGAATAAAACCATAAAACTGCTTTTAAGTGCTGAATCCTGTACATTGAACTTGAAACCAGTGTTAAGGAAGAATTATGATTGACAAATCCAATAAAATCTGAGGTAAAATCTGTCAAGGAATTTTACAAATAACTCATGTTATTTTGTAAATACAAAACTGATACATGAGTACCACTTACTGGCCAGTTTTGCAAACTGCAACAGACCCTTGATCTCATGCAATGACTCACGTTGCCCTTGCACTTAAGGTCAGTTGGAGACAAAGAAAGTACCATCTAGTTAGTACACTGTGAGGCACTGAATATCCACTCTTCTGTACACTGGTACTTGAAAACCACTTTATGGTCAAATCAATTTTTTCTTTGTGAAACTTGAAATCAGGGTATTCAACTACTGAATCTTCTCTCTCTCCTATACATTTGAGGGTAGAAATATATCTTAGGGTGTTCAACTATAGAATCTTCCCTCCTATCCAGTTTAGGGTGGAAACAAATCTATCCATTAGACACTAGAAATTGAGTGAGTTTAACAAAAAGACAGCTATGAAAAATAAAAACTATAATGTAACTGCATGTACTTCCACGGTATCCCATAGTGTTGTATTCTTCAAAACAGTATCACACAACACATCCTATCCAACGTTATAAGATCCAAATACATAGAAGTACAAGCCTCATTCTTTGGGCAAACCCATTCAAAGAGCTTCAACATTACCAGAAAAATAAAACGGAAAAGAAACATAATAAGATCAATTTTGTGATGACTTTTACCTTGGAGTGAAAAAGAATTAGTTTTGTGCTTTATCTCTATTGGCCTAACAGATCATGTGTGAATAATAATGTTCCTGTTTTCTTTTTTCCCCTATTCTATTCTAAACTATTATTCATCTGCTCTAGGAAGTCATTACTAGCATATATATACAAGAAAAAAACATCAATGGTTGTTCCTTCCAATCAATCTATCTATATATATTTTATGGACAATTTAGAGGAGCATCACCTGTAAACCGCCAAATAATGTGGTACTTATGAGTATTACAGTGATAAAGAATTAGTTTTGTGCTTTATCTCTATTGGCGTAACAGATCATGTGTGAATAATGTTCTTGTTTTCTTTTTTCCCCTATTCTATTCTAAACTATTATTCATCTGCTCCACAAAGTCATTACTAGCATATATATATACAAGAAAAAAAAATCAATGGTTGTTCCTTCCAAACAATCTATCTATATATTTTATGGACAATTTATTGATGGACAGTCAGTCTACATGTAAAGCTTAAAACATCAATGGCTGTTTCTATCAATCAATCAATCTACCTCGTGATTCTCGCCTACATACCACTAGGACCAAATGATGTTGTCGATTCCCTTTTCTATTCGAATTGTAACAGTGGAAGCTGTGTCTTTTGGGAGTTTGGACAATGTTTCAGCCTATTCCAACAAGGAAACTTCTCGCAAGTCGAACAAGTTATGGATATCCTGAACTATGCACAAAACAGACGGACCAACTCTCATCTAATACAATACTAAACTAGAGAAATAGTGTTTGCTTTTCTTGGCCACTGCAATTTATATAAAATTGGTATATAGCTGGAAGTCAATGGACCCTGTGTTTGCATTTCAATAGAAGTGAGTCTATAATTGTTAGAGTTACCTACGCCCCTCTATACTTTAGTGGTTTGTCTATTTAACATCATAGAGAAGCGTGTAAGGTGCATAGATATTTTAACCAGAGTTAAATAAGACAAATATAAGATTAGATTGTATGGTGGATTGAAAGAGCTGCAAATTCAAATTAGAAAGAGAAGCATCCTTATTTATATAAAGGTTGCCTCTTATTCCACTACCTAAGTTTTATCTAATTGAGGCAATCATAGAATTAGTTTCAGGAAATGGAAATGGAAATGGATCTTTTTTCTAACTCGTGACATCAAGTGATCTGTTTTTGGTTCTGCAGATGGCTTACAATATATGGCACATCGGTATTGGATATAGGTAGATCAAAGTCTGGTGCTCTTAATTTCTAAGAATACAGTAATGAAAAGTAAATTTGAAATAATGATTATGTTCATACAAAATAATACACTGCTCTAACTTTATTATTGAAATCACAATTGAACTATTTTTTAAGTTTTTAATCCCATAGTAAAGTTAAACAAAAAAAAAGGAAGTTTTTAATCCCATAGTAAAGTTAAACAAAAAAAAAGGAAACAGGGAAGCAGATATACAAAAGAAACATGATGATTGTAGTAAACATCAGAATGAAACAATGCACCAGTCTAAGCTTGGGCTCTTTCATAGACAGTTAGGTTCTTCTTTCTCGACTCACAACATTATATTTCATACTCAGCTTACCGCTTGCATTTTACAGCTCTACGGGGCCTTCAAACAAAATATACACCTATAGAGAAGAAAAAAATAACATTAAATATTATATTTCTTGCTACCCACCAAGCACATGAATTCTGCAGATCGAACAGTGACAGATTGGAGAAGCTAATGTGAAATGCATTCGAATCTAAGACAAGATTTATCTCAATGTTTGTCTTAATGCTGCAGACATGATGGAGGATATGGAGACAACAACATCTGGCATAGTTGTTTGACTCTGTGAATTGTGATAATAATTTCCAACAAAAAAGACTCCGAATTGTATACAATCATGTGAAACAGTGACCCAATAAATAAGTCCAACTTGCAGTTGGATATGATCCTTTAAAGTTTACCTCCTTATGGGACATCCATCCCAAAGACTGCACGTGCACTGGTATTTATCCATATGATTGAATCGTAGTGTCTTGTGGAGATAATGAGGCTGCCGCCACCCACGCATGCAAGCTTTGGGTGGCTGTGAGCCAAGTCGCTCACCACGTTGATCTTCTGCTTGTTTTTCACAGTGTGGGCGACGGCGGCGAGCTGGTTTTCGGTTGTGGGAAAAGCAGAAGTGGTGGCGTGGCATTCTGAGCAGCCTTCCCAGAAGCCCTGGTTGTTGAAGATTGTGCATCCCTTTTCTGAGCCGCTGCATTCTACCATTGGAGGTGGAATGCACGCAGCCGCCAGGCTTGCAAATAGCACAAGTACTAGAAAGTATGCCCCAATTTTCATTTTGCAAATGAGGAATTGAATGCTACAAATGAGCTCCAGGCTCGCATTTTATAGTGCTGTTTTTTCAGAAAATTTTATCTTGTCAGCTTGCTGTAATCTGGATGGGGACATTAAAGAGGGTCATTGCACAGCCAAAGCTTCTGCAGAAATGTGTCAGACATTAAGATGTGAAACTTATACCTATAACTTACACCTATAGGTTATACTCTTTAACTTATACCTATAACTTACATGGCTGCAGATCCCTCTCAAGAGCTACTTGGGAACCCAAAACTACATGCAAGAGCTGTAAAAGATTGACGAAGCAAAAAATAAGTGTACCTCAACTGCTTGGTTTGATTTTGTTTTTTCTACTACTCCACTTTCAATATTTTCATACACTAAGCCAATATAACTAAGCGGCTTGATTTAGAGCCTATATTTCTTTCTTGCAATAAGAGCATTAGGGAGATTTCAAATAATGTCTTCAAAATAAAGAAAGCAGGTCTTAAGTTGGCCTTCCCAAACTGAATCCATCCATGACCACAGTGAAAATTAAGTGCAGGTGATATGTCCCTTGTTGAAATAGGATTTATTAATAAACAATAATAATAAATTAAAATACATAAGAATAAAAATAAAATTTGATATAATTAAAATTTCGATAAATTCAATGAATGGTCAAAAGGCATGAAATGAAAAGTAGTGACTCCCTCAAACATGAGATATAAAAGGGAGAGAAGAGAACTCATTTGGGAGGATAAATGGAGGAAGGAAGGAAGAACGGAGCAAAATGAATTAAGGAAGCATAAATGAAAGAATAAAGGAATGGGAACAAGATAAGGAAGTAACTCTTTCAAAGGGGACAGCGATGATGAAGGGTTGTGACCCTTTCAAAGCGTGGTAATTGTGAAAGGTCATGACCATTATGAAGAGGTGTGACTCTCCCTCACATTGGAGTATATAAAAAGGGGAGAAGATTTCATTTGAGGAGGAGATCCAAGGGAGATCAATTTGGGGAATAATATATTATTCTCAAAGGCCACAATGAAGATTGGCAACTCAATCCCTATGAAAGGTGGTGACTCTTCCACCAATAAAGTATAAATGAGGATTCATTCCAAGCATTGAAGGGGGAAGGGGACCAATCATCACTCACCCATACATCAAGGCATCAATCAAGGAAA
Organism: Thuja plicata; assembly: GCA_018584345.1. Classification (NCBI taxonomy): domain Eukaryota; kingdom Viridiplantae; phylum Streptophyta; class Pinopsida; order Cupressales; family Cupressaceae; genus Thuja; species Thuja plicata. Next base: position 2,480,250 of record MU223556.1, on the reverse strand, counting down.
ATCGAACCATTGAGCAATAACACCCTTCCAAGAGAGCAGCGATCAGCATCCAGAGAGGAAAAGTCAGCAGACTTGATATTTACAATGTGCTTGGGCAACATTTAGGGCAATTCCAAAAAGGAAACATTACAGCCAGCCCTACCAAATGACTAATGTTGTTGAAACTCAAGAGAGATTGATATGGTCACTTCATTGACCATGGTACGATCAATTAATTGACCAGCCTTCCTTTCCTGCAGAATTCCTCTTAGAATTCCTTCATTGACCATAGTATGGTCAATTAAGTAACCAAGGGTTTTTCCCAGTTTAGCTTATAGACAAACTCAAAGGTGAAAAATCCTAGGATGACCAGCACGCATACTTTGGCAAGAACTAAGGAAATGGATGGACAGCAAAGAAATTCAATTGATTATTGCTAATGGAACATTAGATGGAGAATAGGTTTTCATATTATTCCAACATATCCCAAAAATGGGACATTACAGCAGGCCCTGCCAGATGACTAATGTTGTTGAAACTCAAGAGATTGATATGGCCACTTCATTGACTATGGTACGGTCAATTAATTGACCAGCCTTCTTTTCCTGCAGATTTCCTCTTAGAACTCCTTCATTGACAATGGTATGGTCAATTAAGTAATCAAGGTTTTTTCCCAATTTATCTAAGACAAACTCAAAGGCAAAAAAAATCCTAGGATGACCAGTACGCATACTTTGGCAAGAGCTAAGGAAATGGATTAACAGAAAATAAATTCAATTGATTATTGCTAATGGAGCATTAGACGGAGAATAGGTTTTCATATTATTCCAACATATCAGTTTCAAGCTATTAGCCTATTGAATTGCTCTGAAGTGCTGAAAGCGCCTGATTTTATCTTCAAGATTTCATAAATCAGTGAGAATATGAGAGTCACATCTATAGTATCATTTACATTAGATAACACAGAAGTTGAATCTCTATAATATGAGCTATAGAAATGATACAGGTAGGCTTTTGGCAGTAACTTTCAAGATGGTGCTGACAGTATCATCTATCGTATCATTTAAATTAGATAACACAGAAGTTGAATCTCTATAATATAAGCTATGGAAATGATACAGGTAGGCTTTTGGCAGTAACTTTCAAGATGGTGCTGACAGGAATAAATGTTACAAGTAATTCATCTAGATATTCTAATGGTGTTTATCTTGATTTGACCTCGTACCAGCCATGAATCCTTGTTAGAAATTAGGAGGACGATGTCTAAAACCATAAAAATATGATAAAACCAAAACTGCTAGACAACGCAAAGCATACCAGTGCCTTTACACTTGGACTACTGCATTTGTTTCAGAGTTTCTAAAAGACTTGCAACATATCCAATCCATTCATGCCCTAGTCTTTGCAGTCCATGTGAGCTTAGCCTAGGGAACTTTGTGCAAAGTAGATAGCAATATATATTTTAGATATTGTAAATATGGTAAAATGTGCAGTGTCCTGTGTATGGAGAATTTTGGTAAAGTGAATGTCACCAAGATATGCCAAGCAAAGATAGAGGAAAGAAGCTAAGGTTTTTAAGACAGTAGAGAGGAGCTAAAAAGAGCTATGTTGAAGTTATAGGCAGAAATGAAAAAACCTTTACAGATAAAATGGAAGAAGCAACAGGGAGGTCATCAAAGCTAGAAAGATGAGCTAATGAACACTTACAAAGCAATAACAGAAAGAACTTGCAGAATTCGATGATATATAAAATAAAATAAGCAATAAAAAGGAACTTGCTTATTTGGACAAAATTGAAGTGAACTAGAAGAACATATTAAATGCTGTAGGAATATAAAGAAGCCGTAACATCAACTCCCATTATCTAATAGTTGAAACAGGGAGATGAAAATACATAAACCACTATTGCATTTGTTTCAGAGTTTCTAAAAGACTTGCAACAAATCCAATCCATTCATTGAAAATATATAAACCACTTGATTGACAACCAAGGAGAAATAGTGAACTAATGTATACAATCAATTAAGGAGGCGACACTGAGGCATAAGACTTGAACAATCTGTACATCTTATTGGGTTTTCTATACAGTTAGAGCAAAGAAGTTTTAGCAGATTCTGTCACAAATCAGTACACAGGATGGCTCAACAAATGTGAGTTTGTTTAATTGTTGCCATGTTTAGGAGCCATATAGGCACAGAACATTGCAGAACAGTGATCTTGTAGTCCGCAAGACAAAAAGATGTGTAGAAGTAGAACAGAAACTAGAAATCTGAACAGAGATATCTCATAAATGAAATTTCTAAATGAACAATATAACGACAAATTTTGAAATTAATGTATTGACATTGGACAATAACAAAAAAGACATTGGCAATGGGGACTCAAAAACCTTGCAACTCACCGGCAATGAAAGAGGACCCCATCATCCCTCCGTGGATGCAGGCATGTACGCAAAATGTTAGGAGGACGGACAAGGCATAGATATCCACGCAAAATGTTAGGAGGACGGACAAGGCATAGATCTTGTTTTACAAATGCCACCTGAAAACAAAGAAAACTACATAAAAACTTTTTCAGTGCAAAATTTATAACCGTATCAGTAATGGAACAAGAAGTACTAGTGATAAAATAGACTCAAAAATAAAAACTAACAATAAAAGCAGTTGGGTGAGTTTCAAAGTTTACCTGATATTTTCTCAACTGCAGCCAGTGTACATGTATACTTCTCCTTGCCCTTGCATTTCTCCATGGACCATCGCAGGAACAAGACAATGAAAAGAAAAAGAAAAATAGATAGACAAAATACAAACAAAATTGAACAAAATACAAAGAAAACTGAACAAAATACCAGAAACTAAACACAAATTCAAAACGAAAAGGCGGAAAACAAGCCATGGCACAAATTAGACAATGAAGGAACGGAAACAAATCCAAAATACAAATTGCCCCTGCATCTCAAATAAACTACATGTATATAAGTGATGAAATGTGATTTTTAAACGGTAATCTTGTGTTTTTTTCAACGGAAACAGAAAAAACATTGTGTTTTTTTCTAACGGTAATCTTGTGTTGAAAAAAGCCCTGCAGTCATTCCCTTAATTTGCGCTGTAATTTGAGTGCCGTTGGATGATAATAAAATCTGCAACAAACCAAAAATGATCAAATCAATGATCTACCTAAATGCTTGCATCAATCTATGAACCCAACCAAGAACACTTGCAAAATGTCTCAAGTTGAAAACTCATTATGATACCACTCAATGCAGACACAAATGTAGGGCCTAGAGAATGGACTACCCTACTGTTAGTATTATAAATATAAATCATTTTCTCATCTCAACATAGTATCACATATTAGGAATATGTATAAATATATTGATTCAATATTTTAATAAGTTACGTCTTTCCACAATATGTCATTATATCACATAATAAATTATTTATTTGCCTCAACTAAGGACTTAGTACACATGAAATACGAGTCTGAGAATAGATTGCCACCTACCAATGTCCTATAGAATGTAAGCATTCTATAATGCACCCTCGATCCATTCACACAAGCTACTCATTTGTAATCATTCAATCTCCAATGGCCTCACCCTCATTTTGGTTCTCCTTCCTAGTCCACACATTTTGCTTTCACACTCCTCTTACTCTCCATGCTAATATCTTATTAGTTCCACCACTCCTCCAATACTCATTACCTACTCTCTTGTCTCCATTTTAAACTTCCTTCTTCCTTTCTCTTTCACTACTTCATTGCTACCATCTTCATTACCACACTATAGACTACTTTGTTGCCTTCATCTTCCTCCATTTTCTTCTAACATGTTCATTGCCCTAAATAATATTCAATCGTCCCTATATAGTAGTCATAAGCTTCTCAAATCATTTGTGTCAGCTACAATGTGGCACATAATTGTGGGTCACATGAAATGTGTAGTTGGCTACACCTCAGCCCCAAATCATATGTGGTCTAGTGTAGGAATGAATGGTCATGCATTTCTTAACAAAAGATCTCCTAGACCTGATTTATTTCCATATGAAACCCCTTGCTAGCACACATCCCCAAATTGCTAGATCAAACACCCAAACTTCAACATAGGTATTTATTATGTAAACATCTCACTCAATCTTATAGGATCTTTAGGAGGCTTTTTTGCTTTACAATAGTAACCTTGATAAAATGCCCACCTTTGTACGTAAATCACCCATATATCTGAATATGCTTCAATAGAGGCAGAGTTTTTAGTGAATGTTGTGAACTATATTTATTCTTATTGTTTTATGTCTCAGTACCAAGCTGGAGGTTGCACAAAATGCCTCATGAAGAAATGCAAGGGGAATTGCTAATAAATATTTTCTATTCCATCGAAAATCAACTAGAAGAAATGCACCTAGCAACATTGGGGTGAAGAAATGTGATAATAGATGAAAGTTGTGTACGATTACATCGAAAATGATTTTTTCAATGAAGTGGTGGTATCGAAAGAGTAAGAAATGCCTTTATCAAGAGGAGTTTCTCATCGATAAACTGTTATGGAAAGGTTTTTCATGTTGATAGGCCCCACATGAGTCAGAGGAAGACTTCGATGAAATAACGGTATTGAACAAAAGATGGAAGGTGATATTGAAGGTAGAATCTCGTAGAAAATTGTTATTGTAAGTATAGACCCTCATCGATGAATCCCAATGTGAGCTATATCGAACAAAACATTTCGATGAAATCATGAGATCTAACAAGACAACTAATGCTTCATCGAAAAGGAAAGTCCCATCGAAAAGAAGATATATCAGTGAAGTATATTTACTATTTTTATTAAAAGGTGGATTTACCGAGGAAAGATTTGGGGGAGTTCATAGAAAAATCATTTCGATTAAGAAAGTAGTATCTAACAAAGGAAACAATGCTTATGCGAATGAAAGAGGTTGATGTCGGTAAAATAATTTTGGCGTTCTATCAAAAAGATTTATCTAACAAACATGAGTTTTGATAAGACATTTTGTGGACTCAACGAAAGGGAATTCTCATCGATAAACAAATATTGATACAAATCATTACTTCTCCATCAAAAATTTTATCGATGAAGTAGAAAATGGGGTATACGAAACATGAAATCTCATCGAAAAGTGAACATACAAATACAACATGTGAATGTATTGGGAGTCCCACCGAAGATCAAATCAACTAAATAGGCAAAGTGTGTCACTGGTCCCGTCGATGGTTTTTTATCAATGAAATATGAACATCAACAAGGTGAAAAAACACTTGAATGAAAAGGAAAGCCCTATCGAAAAGGCCCATGTCGATGGAGTGGCTTTATTGCTTTCATCGAAAATAGGCCAATCATAAATAAAGCACTAAAATATCTTATACGAAGGGTTTTCTTCGATAGGAGAGATATCGATTTACTGCAATATTATTCTATCGAAATGTTGTTTTGATGAAACATTGGTATCGATGGAGCATTAAAATGTTTGTTCAAGGCAGAATACTTCATCAAAAGGATATTTTTGAGGGAATTGCCGGTCATCTTCATCGATTGTTAACTCAAAGAAAATGATCAAAGAAGCTAATAAAGGTTTCATCAAAATCGAGAAAAATGTGTTTGTCGTAAATATCACAGTATCGGTAGGAATCACATCGACACAAACTTTGAAATGAAGGTCATTTATGATTGTTTTAGTATTGAGCTTGTAACCTCTTTATAACAGATTTGTGTAAGAATAAATTCACACATTGCAAGCTCTCAGAAACAAAATTTAGAAGCTTTTGAAGTGTAATTCATATAAAGGCGAACAGTTCGTGGAGAATTGTAGACCAACCTATCTCAGAAAGGGAAAAAACAAGTAGGTTTATGTTTTCTCATTAATTGTGTTATATTAATTCATTATGGAAGCTTCGACATATAATAAACCTAGGGAAAAGAAATACAAGGAATCCCCTAGGGCCGAAAGTAGCGAAGATATAAAACCCAAAAGACACAAAAGGGAGGGTAGATCTTTAAATCAGGATTTAATTGATCAATTCCCCTCATTTGGACAAAGATCAAAAGAATTAAGCCTGGAGAAGATGGGTTGGAAGATAGATTCAAAGATCTTGGAGATATATGGACAGAGGAGAGGGGGCATCACTTGTTTAAATATTTATTTATAAGAGAAGAGATGGAGTTGAACCCATAAGTAATCCCTGGAAATTGAATTTGGGAAAATTAGTAGTTCCAAATGTCTTTGTGAATGTAGAGTTTATGAAGGCCAACATAGACAAGTATGATCCCAGAACAAAAATAATGTACAATCACGAAGGAAATCCATTATTATCCATTACAAAAGAGTACATTGACCGAGTGTTTGATTTATAATGGGACTGTGAAAGCCACCTTGATACATGGAAACTTAAAGAGGAATATTTTTCCCTTGAGAGTGCATACAAGAGATGGAGATTACCAATTCACCGACCAAGAAAAGAAAGGACACTTTGTGTGTTTGAAGATAGTGACAAACCTCCATATGATGTGAGCTTGTTCAATCCCTGTGTGAAATATACATACTACACAGCAAGGCAAGTCCTAGGAATAGAAGCTCCCCCGTTAATGGACATAACAACTTTATTTTTTACAGTGGATGTGCAATCAAAAGACTCTCGTTCCTTTGATTATGCCTCATATTTGGCCAATCGGCTAAACCATAGTATTGAAAATATGAAAAATGATCTTGATAGAATGTATTTTAAACAATATTCGCTCCTCATGCATATGTTTCTCTACAATGATCAAGAAGTTGGTTTGTGGAGCGATGAATTACCAAAAAAGGAATATGACAAACTAGGATACCATAAACTAGTACACTTATGGTTTCAATTTAGGATCAAACATTTGCGTTCTGCTAATACTTGTGATTTGAAGAGCATTTTATGAAGCCACTGTGAAAGCTTCTAGGTCACCCCCGTGATTATTCATTATCGCCTGAAATAAAGAAAATTCTCAAACCCAAAGAATTTAGAGAGAAAAGTGTGATTGACCATAATTGGGGAGACTGGTATTGCTTCAAGTATCATACATAGATAAGAGTATATGGGTTTGAAGGATGCCCATGTGTATTGCCCATAATAGTTCCTAACATAGTAGCTTATTTAGAAATTATCAAACAGTTGTCTAGTTCCAGCAAAATGCATTTGAGTTCATACCACAAACTATCTATAATACCTTGTTTTCTAGCTTTTAGGGAGTTTATAATTAAAAGTACTAAGAGTTATTATTTGGTTAATACAATATTGGATTATTATCATATGTTAACTGATGACCCAAGAAAGAATTTGATCCAGAGGGATATATCAAATGGGAAAAATCTTCCCAAAAGTTGAAAGTATTTGAACATGAACCATTGTTGATTGATGATTTGATCAAGAATCTTGAGAGGGAACAAGCTACACAAAAAAGGTATTTTTATGACAAAAATTATGAAGTCATACGAATGGAAATTTTACAGAAACAAGATCAAATTTGCAAATACTGAGAAACATTGAGGATCCTGTGGCCAAAGTAGAGAAAATATTGGAGCATAGTGAAGAAATTCTTGATGGAATTTCTCCACATATGTTTAAGGAATGGACAAGAGATGGAAAAGAAGTAACACCCCTTGCTCATATGTCACCATAGTCTACATATATTGTTAGTGAATAGGTGCACCCACCTAGGTTCTTTGGATCCTAAAGTGTAGAGGATTTTAACCGTGCTTGGTTGATCATGTCTGTTGGCCAAGTCAGTTGAGAAGTTTGAACATAGAAGTTGGAATAATATTAGAGATTTTCAATCTGTTGATTTGGGAACCAACAAATTGGTGAATATGTTGGGGTTCAAATATCAAAACATATTCATAATCTTTGGTGACATAATAAAGAACACTCTGCTGGAAATCAAAACCCAAAAGCCGAGTATAAATCATTCCTCACATTGAGGTGGCGACTCTAATAAAAGAACCCTAAAAATATATGAATGAGAAAGTAATATGTGAGTCTGAAAGAGCTAATCCAAGACATTTAAGTCTAATATTTTCTAAGGCTCAGTCATTTATGTTTGGTATAAGATCTCTTCATCAAGGATATCCTATTGAACATATTGAATTAAATCAAAAGAACAAAAGACAAAGTAAAAAAGGGGCACAAGGATTGAACCCTAGAGACAATATAATGGATTTCAATAGAAGATCAAATGATGCAGGATATACCTTCTATAATAACAAAGATGGTTTCGCACAAACTAGAGAACAATATGAAGAAGAAAGAGACTTGTCCCATGCCAATAATGTTTTTAATGAGAAGATATAAAGACAACAAAGAGATCCTTGTTTAAATAGATATAGAGTGCCAAAATACCCACCTGACTTTGAGATGTCAAGCAAGAGTTCAGAAGGTACTCAAATCGATGATCAAGAAAACTAGAAGGTACATGAAGAACAACGATTGACAGAGTAATAATTGGCCTTACAGCCACCATGGAAGAGTTACAATCCATAGCTCAAATTATTGAGTTATCTCAAGAAATAAAGGATATCTTGGTGTATTAAAATATAATTCCCAAAAGTCTTATCAAGGTGAAGAAACCCTTAAAGATGTGCCAAGAAGAAATGATTGGAGTGATAGAAGGGAAAGAAATCAGAATCATGATAGATTCCATAATAACTTATTATATGAGGAGAAAAATCATAATGGGAAACCTAGATACCGACCTCCACCCCTCAAAAATAACCATTTTCAACAAGGGAATTGTTAGAATAACTGAGAGGGGAGGGGTGAATCAGTTATCCTCAGGTCTAGATGTAGCAAATAAAAACTTTCTGTACTTCAGATCTACTCGGCAGCAGTAACATAAACCAACAACTTTAATCATGCAGTTTACTGTCAATTGAAATTAGCTTGTAGTAACATAACAGTAAAGCAAACTATAAGCATTCACACAAGTTGACACAAGTATTTAACATGGAAACCAAATATGGAAAAAACCACCAGTAACATGCTACCAAGTTTTCACTCTTCTGAAGTGATGCCCTGTGAGGAGCCAACCCTGTTAAAGGTTACAATAACACACTACTAGGTGTGACCTGGTTAAAGGATTTAATCACCCTGTCAGGAGTGGCCTTGTTAGAGGACTTAGAACATTCCAATCTAAATGTCACCTTGTTAGAGGATTTATACAAATGATTGTTAAGTCAACCTTGTTAAAGGATTTAATTGATATAATGGTAAGAAAGTAATCAACAGTTGTGATCTGGTACATACAACTTACTTTGGAAATTTAGATCCAATTACAGCTCTGATGTTAACTTACTAGATAGCCTGCATTGTCATTTCAACCTTCTGATCTGCTTGGAAATTCGTCAAGCAATCACACATGCAACTTTCTGCTTCTGCATTTTTGCCTTCTCTGCTAGATCATGCCAAACAGTAAATCAACTATGCAAACCTCTTGCATACACATCCATTCATCCACACACCATGAATAACCCCTGAGGTTATCATATACCTCTCTGTCTAGTCAGATAAAACTTTTGTCGCTTAAACAAGATCGTAGATCTTAGGTTAGGTCAGATCCAACGGATCATTTCATCTTTGCATTAATTTTACTTCTCCAAAGTAGTCTCTAATTAAATCTTGAAACCATGCATTAATTACGGTTACCCATACATTAAATGACGTGGATCAATCTTTAATTAACATTACATATCCCAATAAAATCAACTAAGTCG
>MU223556.1:2422346-2465877 GCA_018584345.1 Thuja plicata | reverse complement strand
CTAAAAGCAGAATCAATCCCTTGTGGATTATAGTTATCATAATTTGACATTTCAAATGTAGTGAGTCTGCCTATTAGATTTTCCAGATTCAGATTATTGTTAGGAGTACATCTCAATTCTTGAATTGAAGAAACTCTAATAGCATATACAAGAAGTAAAGTTCTCAGTACCTTGCTCATAATGGTTTTCTCATCAATTGTTCCATTAGCCCCTCGAATGGTATTTACAACTTCTTTTATTCTACCATAGTACTGACTGACATTTTCACCTTCTTGCATTTTCATCTCATCAAACTTACCTCTTAGACTTTCTGATTTAGCTCTCAACACATTTGTATCTCCACCATAGACAGTTGCAAGTTTTTCCCACATTTCTTTTGCATTTATGCAGCTCTTTATATCGTCAAACTCTGAATAGCTCAATGAGGAGGCTATCTCCAACATTGCTTGATTGTGCTCTTGCTTTTCTCTTAGTTGTACAACCAAGAGAGGAGCAGTAGGTGGTACATAGGCATGTTCAATAAGTCTCTTAGCATCATCTCCAATACCAGCCAAATGTAGTTTCATCAAGCTCTACCATGCAGGGAAGTTATCTTTGTTCAGCTTGGGAACCTCCTTCTTGTACATCTTGATCTTTTCGCTCCAAGTACCTTCAAACTATTTTCGGGAGACCAATGCTCTGATACCAATTGTTAGAATAATTGAGAGGGGAGGGGTGAATCAGTTATCCTCAGGTCTAGATGTAGCAAATAAAAACTTTATGTACTTTAGATCTACTCGGCAGCAGTAGCATAAACCAACAACTTTAATCATGTAGTTTACTGTCAATTGAAATTATCTTGTAGTAACATAATAGTAAAGCAAACTATAAGCATTCACACAAGTTGACACAAGTATTTAACTTGCAAACCCAATATGGGAAAAACCACCAGTAACATGCTACCAAGTTTTCACTCTTCTGAAGTGATGCCCTGTGAGGAGCCAACCCTGTTAAAGGTTACAATAACACACTACTAGGTGTGACCTGGTTAAAGGATTTAATCACCTTGTCAGGAGTGGCCTTGTTAGAGGACTTAGAACATTCCAATCTAAATGTCACCTTGTTAGAGGATTTATACAGATGACTATTAAGTCAACCTTGTTAAAGGATTTAATTGATACAATGGTAAGAAAATAATCAGCAGTTGTGATCTGGTACATACAAATTACTTTGCAAATTCAGATCCAATTACAGCTCTGATGTTAACTTACTGGATAGCCTACATTATCATTTCAACCTTCTGATCTGCTTGGAAATTCATCAAGCAATCACACATGCAACTTTCTGCTTCTGCCCTTTTGCCTTCTCTGCTAGATCATGCCAAACAGTAAATCAACTATGCAAACCTCTTGCATACACATCCATTCATCCACACACCATGAATAACCCCAGAGGTTATCATATACCTCTCTGTCTAGGTCAGATAAATCTTTTGTCACTTAAACAAGATCATAGATCTTAGGTTAGGTCAGATCCAACGGATCATTTCATCTTTGCATTACTTTTACTTCTCCAAAGTAGTCTCTAATTAAATCTTGAAACCATGCATTAATTATGGTTACCCATACATTAGATGATGTGGATCAATCTTTAATTAACATTACATATCCCAATAAAATCAACTAAGTCAGCCAGAGATCTCAAATCTCATCATTAATCCAATTACTGTAAGTCGGCCAACATCACTGTTTTCACTCAGCAATTTCAATGGTGCTCGACATCAAGAAACTTTTTGCTCGTCACAAGCAACTTTACTCGGCACAAGCAACATTTCTCGTCAGAAGCAACTTTGCTCGGCACAAGCCAAACTTGCTCGGCACAGAACAACTAGAAAAACAATCTTTGAAAGATAAACAACTAATTACTTTGCCAGAGTGCCAACTAATCAAATACCCTTTGAATTTCCTTAACTCAACCATTCACTTGGTCTTCTTGTTAAATCTTCTTCATCAACAATAGATATGGTACTCAAACAGATAACAATAGTCTTACCAATAAAGGTTTGACATCAATGAAAAAAATAACAATTGCTTGCATTGTCACTTTCCAACAGGAATAACCGCCAGACAAGCCATCATGGACAGTTTGGCTATACACCTCATTGCTCAAATTTCCAACCACACAACCCACCACCCCCCCTCATAATTACCAAAAAAATAGCAACTACCAAGGTTAGTATCAATATATGCCCCATAATTATGGTCTCCAATATCAACCTGATCCTGTAGCATTTGTGAGAGGCACTATGAATGTCAAAAAATACAAACCATTAGACTTTAAACAGATACTTGGAGCCCCCATGACATATGAAGTGAATGAAGGGATGATATTCCTAAATTTTATGGAGGCATTATTGAGATGGGGGAAAGCCACATAAGAGAATTTGAAAATGTGATGGAGAACCATAATGTGCCACATGGAGATATTTATATGAATTTGTTTGTACAATCCTTGACTAATGATACTAGAGAATGGTTTAAGGGATTACCTGATGCTTCTATTAGCAAATGGGTGGATTTCATAAGGATTTTTCTTGAGGAATATGGAGACCACAATGAGCCTTCATTTTACTTGCATGAAGTAATAAGTGTAAAAAGGGGTATAATGAATTAGTGGCAGAGTTAAATAAGAGGTTCCATAAATTACTCAACAGAGTTCCCTCACATTTAAAGCTGGCTAATGAGTTTTGTTTGGTGTTCTACATGGACTCTTTTGAAATAAAAAATAATTATGAAATAAGGTCTTGGAATCCACACACTTTACAAGATGCATGCAAAGCAGTAATCACAATAGAAAATAACAAAAAAGTTGCTAGTAAAGTAGGAAGAAGAGATGATGTAAAACCACATACTCCTAGAGCTCTAAAATAGAACAAAGAGGCAAATAAACTAGATAAGGTCATAAGTACTTTGAAAGACTTGACAACAAAGGCAAGTAAGTTTGAAAAGCCTCAATTTAACACAAATGATAGGCCTCAATTCAATAGGAATGATAAAATGAGACTACAAGGCATGCCATATAATACTACTTGGAGGGATGGGAAGCCTGAAATACCAAAATAGAATCTCAATAGAGATACACCAGAAGTTTTGAGTAAACAAGGTAACCACATGGTTAATGAAAATCCATGGTGTGTGGCATGTAATTTACCCTCACCTCAACAGTGTGTAATGGCACAAACTTTGCAAGAAGAGAATATGGAAGATGATGAATATGATCCTGATCAAGGCATAAATATAATATCAATGGAACTATGGAGATGTTGATGATTATGATTCTTCAGAGGATTGATATGAACAAGATGTTGGTTTGCAGAGATATAATCATCATTATTATATGCAACAAGTATTTTCAGATCAAGAGGAAGAAAATATACCTAGATTAAGAAGACCTACAAAAGAAGAAATCAAATTTTTTATTGTGCTAGTTGTGGCACAAGCTAAGAACAACCTGAGGAATAGAGTTGTAAACTCAGATCAAGACAAGGCAATAGGGTTGTTTATGAAGGATAATAGACCAAAACAAAAAGGACCAATTGTAGCGACTAATAAAAAGCTTGAAATAACCAAAACAAAAATTGACAGTACCAAGTTTGTAAAACCATCTAATGATAAGATTGAACTAGTCAAACCTACCCAAAAATAAATTCATCATCATTTGACATCATGAATGCTTTATTACAGATGAAGGTTTTTGTTCCTTTATTAGAGATGATGAGATTTTCGGAGTATAGAGACAATACTATTTAACTCCTATCAGGACAAGGTAAGGAGCATAAATAAGAAGTACCTATAACAAGAAAAGATGAGGAAGTATTTGTGCCAAAGGTATACTTGGGAAGTACAATCACTTAGAAACCTTCTTAGGTTGATCCTTTCTACATGACCCTCCAAATGAAAAAACACTAAACCTATTAGCACCCATTCCCAAAAGAGTCAAGATCAAGTATGACAGATGTATTTTTGATGGAGCATATAGCATGGAGGGAAATGGAGAAGGGGTAGTGTTTATATCACTAGATGGACAAACTTTCAAATATTCCTTCCTTTTGACATTTGAATGCACAAACAATGTTGCAGAATATGAGAACCTTTTGGTAGGGATGAATCTTTCTTATAGGCATGAAAACAAAATAATAAGTGTATATGCAGATTCAGAGTTGATTATTTCCCAAATAAGATCTAAGTGTACCACTAGAAATGTAAGGTTGAAGCAATATAGAAATGAGGTATGAGACACCTTTGAACTATTTGATGCATTCTCAGTAGACTTGGTGGATAGATCAAAAAATATTATGGCAGATTGCTTGGAAAATGTAGCTTTGAAACAAAATGGTGCTACAATAACTGGTATAACAAAGGTTGAATTCAAGATGAGACCTTATGTCCCTGATAATATTTACAATTTGAAATTCTTTGAAGCTGATGATGACTTATTGAAATTCCTACGATGTGAAAACCAATATGATTCACATGAAATAGATTTCAATGCATATATGGAGCAAATTGATGGGAATGATATTGTATTTGGGAAAGAAGTAGTCCAATTGAAGACCAAATAAATTCCCAAGGGACTGGTGGCACTAGAGAGAGTTTTTGATAAGGATGATAGACCAGATGTTAAGACAACACTGGTAAAATAGGAAGATGTTGAGAAGATCAATCTTGGAACGAATAATATCCTAAGAATGTATTAATTGGGAGAAAACTAACTCCGAAGATGAGAGAAAATATGATAGCACTACTAAGAAAATAGAGACATGTTTTTTCCTAATCATATGATGATCTTAAGGCATATAGGGAAGATTTATTTTAGCATGAGATCCCTTTGAAACCTAATGCTAAACGTTTCAAACAAAGACAATGGCCTATTAATCATACTCTATCCCCCAAGATGCAAGAGGAACTTATGAAGTTAAGGGATGGTAGAATAATTAAGCCAATCAGACATTCAACTTGGGAGTCAAACTTGGTCCCATTAAGAAAGAAAAATTGTGACATCAAATTGTGTGTTGACTTTAGGAATTTAAATATATCACCTTTAAAGGATAACTATGCACCACCGAATATGGAGGCCTTATTGCAGAAAGTCACTAGGTGTGAGTTGTTGTCAATGATGGATGGTTTCTCAAGTTACAATCAGGTTAAGGTAAAAGAATCTGAATAACACATAACATCATTCACCACACCTTTGGGCACATATGTGTATGTAAGGATGCCTTTTGGCTTGACTAATGTTGGAGCCAAATTTCAAAGGGCTATGGACGTAGCTTTTCTAGTGTTTATTGATTTGATTATGGTTGTGTACCAAGATGATCCCACTTCCTATTCTAAGAAGGTTGAAGACCATTGCAACCATTTGGAGAAAATATTCTTGAAGGCTTTGGAGTATGTTATATCACTCAATCCAAAGAAGTTTCATTTCGGTGTTACTGAAGGGAAATCACTTGGTCACATAGTATCAAAAGATGGAGTAAGAATTGATCCAAAAAGGGTTGCTTCCATTGATAAGATCCTCATCCCAAAAATAGTGAAATCAATTCAATAATTTTTTGGGAAGATAAATTTTGTAATGAGGTTTATTTCCAACTTTGCTAAGATTGTGAAGCTCATTTCAAAAATGTTGAAGAAGAGTGAGAAGTAATATTGGACTACTGAAGCCATGGATGCTTTTGTGGCTATCAAGAGAGCAATCAAGGAATCCCTAGTGCTAAAATCTCATGATTTTTCTTAACCATTTCAATTTTTTTTCTTTTTATTCCTATTATACTATTGTTGCAGTCATGTTGCAAAAGAATGAAGAAGGTTGTGAACAACCAATAACATTCTTTAGTAAATCACTACAAGATGATGAGTTAAAATATGACATAAATGAGAAACAAGCATATGCACTGGTTAAGGCAAAGAATTCCTTCAGACCATACTTGGTTGGAGATGAAGTAAAATCTTATGTCCCAAATGCAGTTGTCAAACATATACTTAGACAGACAGAAGTAACTGGAAGAAGGTACAGGTGGATAAATCAGATCCAAGAGTTCAATATAGAAATTTAGATTACTAAACTTGTGAGGGGACAAGGGCTTGCAAAAATGATGGTTGAATCTAACCTAGAGGAAACACGGTAAATAATGTTGATTTAGAGAATGTTTTTGTTAGCATAGAGAGGGTCCCTTGGTACTCAAATGTGGTGTACTACTTGAAACACATGAAATGTCCTGATGGGATGAGAATAAAAAAAGAACATTGAACCTACAAGCGACCAAGTATGTAATGATAAAAGGAGACATGTACTGGAATAATATGGATGTGAGCATTATTGTTTTGTTTAGTTAAGTACCAAACTCAAAAGGTGATGAAGGAGATGCCTGATGGCGTATTTGGTGGACATTTTTCAACTAGAACCACTTCTCACAAGATCCTCAAAGTTGGTTACTATTGTTCTAGTGTTTTCAGGGATGCAGTATCATATGTAAGGAAGTGTGAAGTCTATCAGAAGTTCTCTAGGAAGCTGAAATACCAAGGGACTCTTCCATTAAGACCAATGCAAGTTGAAAAACCTTTTCAAAAATTGGATATTGATTTCATAGGTGAAATAAAAGATAAATCAAGTGGGGGTCATAGATGGATATTGGTTGCAACTGATTACTTTACCAAATCGGTGGAGGCTATCCCTACAAGACAAGTAACTAGTAAAGTGGTGATTAAGTTCTTGATGGAGAATATATTGACCAGGTTTGGGGTTCCCTCTATATTGATAATTGATAATGGCATGTGTTTTAAACCAGATGAATTCAATACATTATGTGAGGATTATGGTATTTTTATTTCATATGCTTCACCATATTACCCCCAAGAAAATGGTCAAGTAGAATCAAGCAACCAAAATATTATAAAAATTATAAGGAGAATGTTGGATAATAACAAAAGGGCTTAAGATTCAAAACTAAAATTAGCCTTGTGGGCAAACATAATTACCACCAAGAAGTCCACTGGTAAATCCCCCTATGAATTAGTATACGAAGAGAAAGTTAGGCTCCCATGAAGAAGCTTGTTGCCAGTTTACAAGTTTGTGGAGGAAGAAGAACTTTGTGATCCAATGGAAGAAAGATTTGTCTAATTGACAGAATTAGATAAGGTAAGGAGAGAAGCTCAACAACATAACTAGAAAATACAACAAAAAATTAAGAATCTTCATGATAAGAAATCATATGACAAGAAGTTCTAGGAAGGAGAATGGGTACTTATGTGGAATGCAAGAAACGAGGATAAAGGAATACATGGAAAGTTTGAAGCTCTGTGGATTAGGTCATACATAATTATTGGTAAAGGAGGTGAAGATTCATATTATTTGCAAAACACATCAGGAGAGGAAGAAGAATTGCTACTGCATGGACAATTCTTGAAGCACTTTTTTCTTAAGAAAATAATATTTTTCCATGCACAGTAGGTTAGGATTCAATTTTTCATTACATCTGTATACATCCAGATTATCATCATATTATCTATTAAGTGTATATATGTCCCCATTTGTTTGGTTTGCTTCTCCCAAAGATCATGCTGAATTCATGCAAGTATTTATCAAATACCTCATCCCCAGAAAGAGACACTATTGTAACCTCAAACATTTGGCACAATTTTGATCAAAATACCATTAGATACCCCATATGACATTCTCTAGTGGTCATTGTTAGTCATCACCAATATTTTTTTTAAGTTACTGAAGTTTTCTTATAAAAGTTTAATCATAACAGTAACCCACCTTTGTCCAAAAAACACCCATATATCATAATATGCTTCAACAAAGGCAGAGTATTCAGTGAATGTTGTGAAGTGTGTTTATTCTAATTGGTTTATGTCTCAGTACAAAGTTGTACGTTACATAAAATGCCTCGTGAATAAATGCAAGGGGAATTGCTAATAAATATTTTTTGTTCCATCAAAAGTCAACTAGAAGAAATGCACCTAGCAACATTTGGGTGAAGAAATGTGATAATTGATGAAAGTTGTATACCAATACATTGAAAATGGTTTTTTGATGAAGCAATGGTATAGAAAGAGTAAGAAATGGCTTTATCAATAGGATTTTCCCATTGATAAATTGTTATTGAAAGGGTTTTCCTATTGATGAACCCCATATGAGTCAGATGAAGACTTCAATGAAACAACGATATCGAATAAGAGATGAAAGGTGATATTGAAGGCAGAATCTCATCAAAAATTGTTAGCGTAAGTATAGAACCTCATTGATGAAGCCTAGTGTGAGCCTTGTCGAACAAAACATTTTGATGAAGTTGGGAGATCTAACAAGAAAAATAATGCTTCATCGAAAAGGAAAGTCTCATCGAAAAGAAGATATATCGGTGAAGTGTGTTCACTGTTTTATTAAAAGGCAGATGTATCAAGGAAACATTTGGGGTATTTCATCAAAAGATCATATTGATAAAGAAAACAATATTTAACAAAGGAAATAATGCCTTTGCGAATGAAAGAGGTTGATGTCAGTGAAATAATTTTGGTGTTCTATCAAAAAGAAGTATCAAACAAACATGAGTTTTGATAGGACATTTTTTGGACTCATTGAAAGGGAATTCTCATTGATAGACATATATCAATACAAATAATTACTTCTCTATCAAAAAATTTATCGATGAAATACAAACATCGATGAAGCAAAAAAAGGGGTATACGAAACATGAAATATTATCAAAAAGTGAACATACAAATATAGCATGCATATGTATGGAGGTCCCACTAAAGATCAAATAAACTAAACATGCAAAGTCCAGTGTGTCAATTGTCCCACCAAGGTTTTTTTATCAATGAAATATGAACATCAATAAGGTGGAAAAACACTTGAACAAAAAGCAAAGCCCCATCGAAAATGTTCATGTTGATGGAGTGGCTTTATTACTTTCATCGAAAATAGACCAGTCATAAATAAAGCACTAAAATATCTTATACAAAGGGTTTTCATCGATAGGAGAGATCTCGATATACTGCAATATTGTTCTATAAAAATGTTATCTCTATGAAACATTGGCGTCGATGGAGCATTAAAATGTTTGCTCAAGGAAGAACACTTCATCGAAAGGATATTTTTGAGGAAATTGTCGGTCATCTTCCTTGATTGTTCACTCAAAGAAAAGGATCAAAGAAGCTAATAAAGGTTTCATAAAAAAATAGAGAAAAACATGTTTCCTATGAATATCACAGTATCGATAGTATCCACATCGACACAAATTTTGAAATAAAGGCCATTTACGATTGTTTTAGTACTGAGTTTGTAACCTCTTTATAAAAAATGTATAAGAATAAATTCACACATTGCAAGCTCTCGAAAACATAATTTAGAAGCTTTTGAAGCGAAAATCACATAAAGGTGAATAATTCATGGAGAATTGCAAATCAACCTATCTCAAAAAGGGAAAAACAAGTAGGTTTTTGTTTTCTCATCAGTTGTGTTATGTTAAGTCATAATGGAAGCTTCATCATCTAAGAAACCTAGGGAAAAGAAACAGAGGGAACCCCCTAGGGAAAAAAGTAGCAAAGATATAAAACCAAAAAGATACAAAAGGGAGGGTAGATCTTTAAATCAAGATTTAATTGATCAATTCCCCTCATCTAGACAAAGATCAAAAGGAATTAAGCCTAGAGAAGATGGGTTGGAAGATAGACTCAAAGATATTGGAGAGATATGGACAGAGGAGAGGGGGAATGACTTGTTTATATTTCATTATAAGAGAAGAGATGGAGTTGAACCCGTAAGTAATCCTTGGAAATTGAATTTGGGAAAATTAGTAGTTCCAAATGTCTTTGTGAACGTAGACCTCATGCAGGCCATCATAGACAAGTATGATACCAAATTTTTTTAAAAGTGTATGATCATGAAGGAAATCCCTGTTGCCCATTATAAAAGAGTACATTGAGCGAGTTTTTGATTTAGAATGGGATTGTGAAAGCCACCTTGATACATGGAAACTTAAGGAGGAATATTTTTCCCTTGAGAGTGCATACAAGAGATGGAGATTACCAGTTCGCACTCTGTGTGTTTGAAGATAGTGACAAACCTCCATATGATGCGAGCTTGCTCAATCCCTATGTGAAATATATATACTACACAACAGGGCAAGTCCTAGGAATAGAAGCTCCTTCATTAATGGACATAACAACTATGGTTTTGACAATGGATGTGCAATCAAAATATGCACATTCCTTTGATTACACCTCGTATTTGGCCAATCAGATAAAACATAGTCTTGAGCAGATAAAAAATGGTCCTCATAGAATCTATTTTAAACATTATTCACTCCTTATGCATATGTTCCTCTATAATGGTCAAGAATTTGTTTTGTGGAGTGATGAATTACCTATAAAGGAATATGATAAACTAGGATTCCATAAACGAGTACAATTATGGTTATCCATTTGGGATCACAGATTTGCATTCTGCCAATAATTGTATTTTGAAGAGCATTTTGTGAAGCCACTATGCAAGTTTCTAGGTCACCCATGATTATTCATTATCATCTGAAATAAATAAATTTCTCAGACCCAAATAATTTGGAGAGCAAAGTGTGATTGACTACAATTGGGGAGACTGGTATTGCTTCGAGGACCATACATAGATAAGGGTCTATGGGTTTGAAGGATGCCCATATGTATTGCCCAAAATAGTTCCTAGCAGAGTATCTTATTTAGAAACTATCAGACAACTGTCTAATTCCAGCAAAATGTATTTGAGTTCATACGACAAATAGTCTATAATGTCTAGTTTTATAGCTTTTGGGGAGTTTATAATTAAAAGTACTAAGAGTTATGATATGGTTAATACAATATTTGATTATTATCATATGTAAACTGATGACCCAAGAAAGAATTTAGATCTAGAGGGATATATCAAATGGGTAAAATCTTCCCAAACGTTGAAAGTATTTGATTATGAGCTATTGTTGATTGATGATTTGATCAAGAATCTTTAGAGGGCAGAGGCTACACACAAAATAGTTTTTTATGAAAAAATTACTAAGGAATATGAATGGAAATTTTACAGAAACAAGATCAATTTGCAGATATTGAGAAACACTAAGGATCCTGTGGCCAAAATAGATAAAATATTGGAACATAGTGAAGAAATTCTTGATGGAATTCCTCCACATGTGTTTAAGGAATGGGCAAGAGATAGAAGAGCAGTGACACCCCTTGCTCATCCGTCACTAGAGTTTACTACAGAGTTTAGGTACACTGATGGCCGCATGCCTCCAATGGATGTGCATGATGATTCTGATGATGTTATGTTAGGAGAAGTTCAACATCATAAGATTACAGATGAGAGAATCTTTGAATGTGAAGAGTTCATATAAGATCATAATTTTATTAATACTGTTATTTTTAAATATTTTTTTTATCAATATAGGGTAATATTGTTAAGAGAAAGATCAAATGATACTAGACGTGAAGAGGAATTATTGGAAAGACTATAGAAGAAATTTCAAGCATAGATGCAATAAATGACCCCACAAAAGGGGAGCCAACTTCTAAAGGATGCAACAGTTATTATTTATCAAGGATGGGATATGAAAGCAACCATGATATTTAATATCTTTGTAAAAAAACAAGAGCATAAAAATTTCATATTGCTAGAAGATGTGGATTGTATATACATAGGGTCAGGTTATGATCCCGACCAAAAAGCATTGTTGCAATGAGCTTTGTATCCCAGAGATAGGAGGCCAATCTTGGTTAAAATTGAGGAAGCTTTTGGTCATTTAATGATTCAACATGATGGAAATGTTGATCCTAGAGAGATAGATTAGTTGAATCTCAATGTTGATTTGTGAAATCAAGCTCATGTTGAACTATTGGTAAGGGAAAGGAATAATTATGAATGCCTATATGAAACTGTCGAAGAGGAAAAGCAACATTGTAAATTAAGGGCCACACAACTCATTGAAGGAGGAAATGTTCCATAGAATATTGAGAGGGGTGAGCCTTCCTATGAATTTGAGAAATAATAGAGGATAGTGGTAGCAATGCAGTATATCACTTATTGGAGATTAAAGGTCGAGAAGTTTGAGAAGAAGTTGAAGGAGAAGGAAGAGAATGATTGAAAAAATCTTAAAGAAATGCTAACAAATATTCTTGAATTTTGCTTTTATGCTACATAGGTGCAAGCTAAAAACTTTTGGGGAACTTATTCAATCACCTTTAAGGCCTTAGAAGAGCATGGTTGATTGAAAGACATATCGATAGAGATGTTGGGAAAGAAAGACTCTTTATCTTTTGAGGACCATGCTAAAGGTGATGAATTATTAGGTAAACATTATAGCTTTTATAATGAATTACAAAAAGATATGAACTAGTTGGGAGGATGATATGTAGAAGTGATTCCACCAATATTAGATGATGGGGTACCTGTTTCTTTTGAGCAATGGAAGAACAACTTTACCAAGTATTTTTCAAAGATTATGGAAGAACTGCATGACGAACATGATATGGCACTTTATGTTATGAAGGATACAAACAAGCTTTACAGTTAGGAATACATGATGGGTCACTTCTTCCTGAACATTATTGTTTACAAGGATCAAGAGTACATTGATCATCTGGGATTAGTTAATATATTCTTAAGAGATAAATAATTGTTTGTTAATATTATGTTCTCTTATGTAAAAGACATACCTTTTGGTCAAAAGACTTATATTTTCCATATATAAGGAAAATCATGTGTCAATGAAAACATAATATATATACAATTGGAAGAGTAGTACAAATACTCTGAATATCATGTACTAAATATTTCAAAGTTAGAATAAGACTCGGTACATTCTCTGTAATTGTGGTGTGGATTGTTTTCTTTTCAAGTTAGTCCTTTATGATTATTAATTTAAGAAATTAATTGCTCTTTTGAATTCTTGTGCAAAGGGGTTATTCACTCTCATACTAATTTGAACATCAAGAAGCACTTTATGAGTGTTGTCATTATGTTTCTTGTTTGATTGGCCTTCTTAAGGAGAAATTAAACTCAACTAGACTGATTGGTATGTCATGTATTTAATCATCCTGCATTAATAGAATTGAATGGTTGTTAGATTTATCTAAGGGGCAAATTTAAAAATGTTCTCGCAAAGTTAAACATGAATATTTGAAGGGAGGTGACTCTGTACCCAATAAGGACGAGGGACTGGTCTTATACATAAAGATACAAATTTCAAATAATAATATTTATCACTTTTAGAAGGAGCGGATAGTAGCACAAAAATAGGAATAGAAGTAAATCAGATAATTGTGGAAAGGATTAGCAGGGAAGAAAGTAGATAGTTAGAAAGTAAATTAAAGGAATTAATTCTATCTCAAAACTACATGCCATTTTGAGATAGAAGATAGAAATCAGAGGAGGAAAAAGAATACAATCTACTATAAAAGCATCAACTTGGAAATATCATTGGTGAGTAGGTGCACCCACCTAGGTTATGCAGAGCCTAAAGTGTAGAGGATTCTAACTGTGATTGGTTGATCATGTTCGTTGGCCAAGACAATTGAGAAGTTTGAACATAGAAGTTTGCATAATCTTAGAGATTATCAATTTATTGATTTGGCAACCAACACAATGCATGTATATGAATGTTGAATTGATCATATTCTAGACATTTGTAGGAAATAATGTACATTTTCAGATGGAATAGAGAATATATTTCCATCTCTAGCATAAAAGATAGATGTAAAGTGTAAATGTGATAACTATAGAGTAGGGGATTTGCTACCCTCAATATGTTAGGACTACGAAGAGAAAATATACCTTACACTACCTCACTTAAACTAATGCTCTAGTGCGCTAGGAAGATAAACTAAAAATAATTTTCAACTTAATATTAAAATATTAAAATTATAGAACATGTGGCAAATAAAAAAAGCTAGAAACATTTTGATTATGGATTCTAAAATCTAGAATAACAAACTTTTTACTCTAAAATAGGAAAGCTCTCACCCTCATATGGTAGCGTGTAGTAAGGAAAATTTTGTGTCATGTCATAGTTTGTATAGATAGAAATAGAAAGACGCTCCTTCATTACTCCTACACACTATTCTTTGCTTCGTGAAGCTATTCATCGCCTGCACACATAAAAAAGGAAAATTGTTGGGCCTGTAAAGGGTCTTACCATAGTCAAACCCCTATTTTCATGTTTCAACCTACTCCATAGATAAGGCGATAGATAGATTTGGAATAAAATTGATAGACAATAACATAATAGAAACAAACCCTGCTTAATGGAGGAAAAACCCTATTATGTGAGATATGCAAATAGAAACAAACCCTACTCAATGGAGGAGAAACCCTATTACATGAGATAAATGATATTGACAAATTAATAGAAACAAACCCCAGTTAATGGAGGAAAACCTCTATTAGACAAAGATCATAATGCAAAGAAATGATGCATGTATTGATAAGGCAAGATATTAGATGTATAGATAAGAGATAAGAGATAACATTACACAATATAGACCCCTCTCTTGAGATGATAGTGTGTGTGGTAAAATGTATGATTAGAATCCGCAACCAAACACTTCAATAAATCATTACATCAAAGGGGTTAGTATCAAAATGAAGATCAAACATAGCATAAAAACCATTGAAACCGGCTTATTGCTTCCTAGTTGAAGCAAGTGTGATTCTCATGAGTTTCCCATCATATTGGACATAGAAAATCAGTGACTTGACTACTCCAAAATGGAAGATTCAATTTAAGTTGATGCATAGACTTGCATACTTTTCTCTTGAAAGCTTGAAAATGGAAAGACATGAACTAGCAAACTAAATGCATAACAACTATAAGAAATTTAACCAAGATGCAAGATTAAGCTATCAAATGAGAAGAACAATGCATCTACATTAAGCTATCAAAGGAAGCTAGAGTGCCATTAAACTAAGAAACGAAGCTAACAATGCAAGAATGCAAGTAAACTACTATGCAAGTAAGAACTATGAGTGCATAAATAAGCTCTTGAATGAAAATAGCATTATAACTCTACTCCAAATCTTCTTGTTATGTGATGAGAAAATGGAGCTATCCCTTTTATAAGAGATTCCAAGAAATGAGTGTTTGAGATTAAGAGGCAAAAGGGAATGGTCAATGGTGGAGATGCAACCTCCCTCAATCCACGTGGGCTAAGTGTAATGCATTTGATTGGTCAACCCTTGTGGAGGATAAGACAAAATTGGTATTTTCCCTTTTATTTGTTTTATTGTATTTTGGACTGCACACCCATGTGTGAATGGGTTCACTTTTTGATTTTAGAAGGGATTTAGGACTTTTTTATTTATCCCATTTTTTTATGCATTTTAAGATTTAGGCTTGGATGATTGATTATTTCATTCAACAAGTTAGGATTAGGATTATGAAAGCAAATTTGATTAAGTGCTTCATAATTAGAGTCTAGCGATAATGTCTTAGATTTTAGAATTTATTAAGACCAATTAATCATAAATAGGGGCTATAGGTTTGCTAGACCAATTTTAGGTGATTACATTTTCCCCTCTTTGACTAATGTGTGATTGATCTAGGAACACATTGGGTCAAAGAACGTGTGAAGCTTGATTGGATCAGGAAATATCAAGAAATAGCTTGATGTGAAGCGATGAAACTATCTCATGGATCATAAATGATTCTGAACTTGATTGAACAAGGATCGATTGAAGGTTTGAAGATATCAATTCGGGACTTGATTGAGAAAAGACTGATAGAGAGGTCAGCTTCATACTTAATTGAGAAAAGACCGACAAGGATATCTGAAGATATCAGCTCCGAGCTTGATTGAGTAAAGATTGATAAAAGAGTTTGAGCATTCAGCTTGATGTGAAGCAATGAAACTGAATATCCACCCTCCAAGCAAATTTCCCAATTTTGGATTAGGTTTGAATGATGAATGAACCTGATGTGGTGCGATGAGACTGATTACCATTAGATTGATTGATTGGGATAATTGACTAGATATCGGTCTTGATGAAGCTAATTACTAGATTTAGAGGAGTTATCAGATTGATATGGTGCGATGAACCTGATATGCCCCTAGAGCTTGAGATTTTTGATATGCAGTGATAAGAATCACTTGATTGATTTTTTGTTTAAGTCAGGGCATGATGCCCCTAGAGATTGAACTTGTTGATGTAATGGTACTGCCCCCTCGGGAAAAAAATTGAAAGGAGGGGAAGCACAAACCTGATAGATCAAAAAGTATTGAGAAATTATGAGATGCGAGCCTGTTTAAGGTCTGATTGACCAAGTTTGACAAGAATTGAGTTAAGTTAACTTTTTGGATTGAAGAAGGAAATACACAAGAAAATTGATCAAGAGGAATCTCAAATCAAAATCCTTTGAGGAAAGCGTCAGCGATTAACTGCATTTGCAAAAAATAGGTTAAAATACATTTTTGAGTATCAAAATGTCATCAGATTTTGATTTTGGTCCCAAAAATGGATTCAAAGTAGTTCGATTATCTAGGGGTGTGATTTTTACATCCATCGGGGCACTTTGAAAATTAGGTCAAAATCTCTATATAAGGCCCGGAGGGCTCATTTTCAAATCATTTTCACCGTCCACATTTGAGTTTCGAGAAGCTTCTATGAGCAAAAATGGTGGTCTCAGTGGCAATCATTGTTTCAAGCACATGCGATGGTACGGATGGCCACAGGACTACCCGCCTCTAGTAAGTAACCGATAAACTTTGCCTTCGCATGTAATTTTGCAAGTTTTTCATACTTTTTTGCACATTTTTAACATTTTTAGGTCATAGGTCCTGGTTTATCGTACAAGCTGATGAGAGGGCTCGTACGAAAAATCACAAAACTATATTTTTTCATCTGAGTCCAATAGTTTTGTCGCACAAGGATCACCCATCGGTCGCACAATAACATTCATAAAAGCCCACTTTTTCATTTAGTTGTATTAGATTTGTCGTTTCATAGTGTTTTGTCGTTTCACATGTAATCCTGACTTGTACAAATTTTGGTACTAATGCCCCTTGTCTATACTTTGTCATTTGGGAAACATAGGTACTTTTTGAAGTGTTCTTCTAATCAATTGTGTGTTTTCTCACTTTCATAGCATGTTTGATATCTTGTATGATAATTTCTTGCTGAGTGTAGCTAATTTTGATGTCGTTACTGATGCTTTTTCACTATTTTTTGTCTTGCAGGAGGATTTACCAGATATTCAGATTCGCTCCACTTACCCTCCTACCATGCACCTAGTGAGGAACCTATATGATGATCAGAGGGGTCACCTGAGGGACTGTGGCTTTGGATGGTTATCCCGGATGCCTGACATCCGAGTTAACCATGGAGTTTTGAAAGCTTTTGTGGAGAGATTCCATAGTGAGGATAATGCTTTCCATTTACCGACTGGGGAGATAATTATCACTCCCGAGGACATATATAGGATTCTACAAATTCTGTTCATAGGAGAGCGGATAGAGTATGATACAACCTCACAGTTAGGTACATAGGCATTGATCCAAGTGTTCCATGATCACACGATCTTGGACAAGGTCATATCTTGGGATAATTTGATGAGCCAGTGCAGGACCGCCTTCCCACTAGAGTGCGTGATCGTAGGATACATAGGTTTCTTTCTGATGGCGGATAGGAGCCAACAAGGATTCCATTGTGGATGGGGTAGGCAACTAGAGATATTTTCTACTCAGCTAGAGAGATTAGGTTGGGGTCAGTGCCTTCTCACGCACATGTATCACAAGATGCACGAGATCACCTATAGGGGAGTGCAAGGGATGGATGCATGAGTCCTAGTGTTACAGATATGGGCCTGGGAGCATCTTCTCATATGTAGGCCAATGACAGATGGTCCATGATAGAGTGGGCAACCCTACGTATATAGGTATGAAAGTTTCCTGACACAGCCCCACCTGGGGAAGACTGACTATTGGAGGTGTCAGTTAGATGATCTCAGCTTGGTGGTCTGGAGACCATATGTACGCACAGAGGCTTGGACTAACTAGAGAGACCAGTGATGAGATTTATTTGTTTCATGTCCCTTACTTGGGAGGACCTCCAATGTCATTGAGCGATTTGTAGTAGGTAGAGTACTACGAGAGTATGGTCATGCTCAGAGAATTCCATAGGAGTCTACAATATATGCTCATTTTGTTGATGAGGAGCACCAAGAATTTTCTCAGAGATTATCTCTAGCTCTTTATACACAAGAGTTGATAGTTTTATAGGCGTATTTGGGATTATCTGGAGGATATTGTTAGGATTAACAAGACATAAATAACAATTACATGCAAAAATATAACCAATATCAGAAAATATATAAGACCAAACATAAGAGAACACAAGACACAAAGATTTAACATGGTTCACCCAATCCCTGGGCTATGTCCACCAAACAACAAGTCCAATCTTTCTATTATCCAGTGATTACAATTTGATCACAATATGAAATCCCTTACAACTCAATACCACCATAAAACATACAAGATAATATAAAAAAACCCTAACCCTAAGCCAATTTATACAATCTTTATGCCGCTTTAGGGTTATAACAAGTCGGCCCAGATATTGGAAGAAAATAAGCCTCAAAATTTTTATGATATTTCTTTCCTGGATAGTACTTTCCTGATCAGTCACCATAATATAACAAATATCACAGATGCGGGGGCCACACCCCAGTACAAAGATCACTTCACTCGTCACCCCTTCCCCAGATTCACAGATTTGATGGAGAGAGGATCATGGATTGAGGAGGGAGACATCCCTTAGAGGGCTACATGTGGACAAGGGGACTAGATAGAGTACCTTAGAGAGGTATGAATCCTTCCAGAGCAGGGACTACTGTAGGTGCCAGTACTAACAGGGCACCCATAGTCGAACAACAACATTGGTGCAGGGAGGGAGACACCCTTGTTTCTATAGGAGGTGAGATCTCGGTAGTACAAGCTGATGAGGAGATGAGAGATGCTCAGCCAGATCTCGGTCTTGATGAGTTCGTCAAATAGGTTCGGCAACATAGGGTTGCATAGGCACAAGTAAAGAAGGGAGCACCACAGGAGAAGACTCCTCAAGACATTATCCAGACATTGAGGGGACAAGTGCAAGCATTATAGACCCAGCTTGTAGTAGCACAGTGCCAGATTGCAGGGTGAGATCAAGTGATTGCAGGCCATGATGAGAGGGTCCAGGGGATGCAGAGTAAGGTGATATATCAGACTAGTAGGGTAGTCTACTATGTAGCAGCATACAACACAACACTTCCTGTGGCACAAGAGATGCCACCATATTCAGAGTACTTGGCACGATCTAAGGGAGTAGGCCATCTACCTAGAGAAGATGCTCCTCCACACCCACCCCCTAATGGTGGCGAGGGCAGAAGCGAGACCTGATTTTCCCCTTTTGTCTTATCCTCTTTTGATTTTAGAGATCCATATGATTGTACTGGATTTTTTTTGCATCGAGGATGCACATTTTTTCTGGAGATTATAGAGCTCACTTTTGTATACGTCGAGACTTTGATATATATATATATATATATATATATATATATATATATATATATATATATATATATGCAATGATCATTTTGTGGTTCATGCATTGCCTTTCATTATTTAATCTATCACTGATGAATCTATTGTCTTTTGAATATCTTGGAACATGTGCATATAGATAGTATCTTTATCTGCCTATATGATATGCTTCTTACTGTGATGATTACGCATCTTGTTCTTGTTGTTACTGACCATTTGTGCGCAGATAGGTAAACATTAAGGAGATGAAATGCAGTTGATCGCAACAAAAAAGGATTCAAGGAAGAAATTGGTTAAAGGAATAGCTTAGATTTTGAATTGAGTGTTTTGTTATAATGCTATTGTGCAAGCCTAGGAATGCAAATGCAGCCTACGACACTGAGTAGTCAAGTCACTAATTCTGGTAGTCCGTAGTTTCATCATTGGGTGTTTGGGATATCAGAGCCGATACAACCCTTACTAATGCCACTGCGACCATAAGAGTATGAATATGAATTTCATCGGATGAAATATGGGAGATAACATAAGCATCTAGGTACAGGAACCAGGATCACTTGAATATTGTCTCTAGTTGATTTTGTAAAGATACACCAATACCAAGGCATTTACAGCCAAGATAACCAAGAGTGTGTCTATTCATAAACAGGTAGAAATAACAGACAAGGAGATAGCTCCAACCTCACCTTAGTGCGCAAGTAAGTAGGATCAACGGATGTGAGGCTTATCCACCTGAATATGGAAGCTCTTATCACATACACCCTAGTTACTTGACACAAGGATCATTGAGACCACACCAACAAGCAAAAATAAAAGAAAAGAGTATAAAATCATTGATAACAAACAACATTCAAGAAAAATATTATCACACATTCAGTCCCTGTAAGTTGTTGATGTGGGTGTTGAGAAACACCGCTATGTTGGTTTGTGTGTTATTTGTGCAAAGTTTGTAAGTGTTTGTCTGATGTGTGTTGAAAAATATAGGTTTGTCCAAAAGAGAGTGTTGAGAAACACCGTTTGAATAAGGTGTTGAGACACATCGGTGTGTCAGTGGAAAACTGTCCATGTGGCTAAAAGACCATAATAAAAAATGAGGGGTAGGGAAAATGAAAAGGTATGCAGATGCAAGAACCAGGATGTAGCCCTAAGACTCAAGAGGATGATTGGTTCCAAATGTAAGAGGTTAAATTTACTATTTGTGTAAGGTCAAGATAGTCAAGCGACACATTGATAGATGGAGCGTTGATTAAAAGTGATGCCTATTGCCAAGTTCTCACCACCTTGTAGAATTTCTATTTTGCTACCAGGGTGTCTGTTTACAGGTTTTCACCAAGGCACTTTTTTCTATTTTTCAATTTTTTTGTATTCTCTTCATTTTTTTTATCTTTTATCTTTTCTCTTTTTATTTTAAATTTTTTTTATTGATGCATCAAGGCGTCTATTTCCAGGTTTTCACCAGGATGACCATTTTTCAGGACTTTTTCCAAATGTTTTTGGCTTTTTCATCTTTTTGTTTTTTTTGATATTTTTTTAGGATCATATATGTATGTACATTCTGCTGGCCAGCAAGAATGCCTCAAGTGTTGATTTTCTTCAGGTGTAGAGCATTAATGGGGTCAGCAAAATTTTCCCCTTTTTTAGTTGATAGTTGATAGGCTCCAGAGAAAAATGTTGTAGTGATCACAAAGAGACCCAACTAGTTGGGTTCAAACTTTCCTTTTTGTTCGCGATGTTGCTGATTTTTTTATTTTTCTTTAAGTACAAGATCACCAACCTGAAATTCTCTATGTCATACCTTCTTGTTTTAGCCTCGAGACATTCTCTTCTGATAGACCCTTAAATGGTCAAATTATTCTCTTCTACATTCATCAAGTAATTCAAGCTCTTGGATTCTGGAAATCCGATAGTCTTCATCAGTGATGAGTCCATGTAAATTAAATCGGAGCATTGGTATTTCTACCTCAATGGGAAATATAGCTTCCACGCCATATACCAAGGAAAATGGTGTTGCCCCTATAGGTTTCTAGATACTAGTTTGATAGGCTCACAAGGTTGGATTAAGTTGAAGATGCCAGTCTTTTCCTGTCTTGATGACTGTTCTGTGCAGGATCTTCAATATGTTTTTATTGGAAGCCTCAGCCTGTCTATTTCCTTGAGGATAGTAAATAGAGGAACATTGTTGAGTAATTTTGAAGTTTTCACATAACTCATCCATATCCTTGTTTTTAAATTGTCCTCCATTGTTTGTGATGATAGAGGAGGGTATCCCATATCTGCAAATGATATAATTCAAGATGAACATGGATACTCGTTTCCCAGTTGCTTTAATAAGAGGAACTGCTTCAACCCACTTTGTGAAGTACTCAGTTGCAGTGATAATAAATTTGTGTCCTCCAATGGAAGAGGGATGTATTTTCCCTATGAGGTTAAAGGCCCATTGTTGAAATGACCAGTGGGTGATAAAAGGTAACAATTCTCGCGCAGGAGCATGAATGAGGTTACCATGAGTTTGAAACTTTTTGCAAGCTGTAGCAAACTAGATAGAATCTTTTTCTAAGGAGGGCCAGTAGTATCCTACTTGAAAGATTTTATTAGATAATGAAAGACCATCTAAGTGAGACCCCTAGATACCCTCATGGATTTCCTTAAGTGCATTCTCATATTCATCACATTCTAGACACCTGAGGAGAGTATTGTCAAGCCCTCTTCTATACAGTTCATTAGCCATGATCAAGTAACATGATGTATTCCTTATAAGGTTTCTTTTTTCATTTTTAGATAGGTCCAAGGGGATAATTTGGTCAC
Source organism: Thuja plicata (assembly GCA_018584345.1). Lineage (NCBI taxonomy): Eukaryota > Viridiplantae > Streptophyta > Pinopsida > Cupressales > Cupressaceae > Thuja > Thuja plicata. Next base: position 2,443,498 of record MU223556.1, on the reverse strand, counting down.
AGAGGTAGGAGTAGATTTGGCTGTAGCAGGAAGGTTTGGTGCCCATAATTAAACAAATAATCTTGGATTCAGGAGAGTCATATGCAGGAAAACGGAGTTCTTCCACCAAGAACTCATAACGGAATTGATATTGCTCCAGTTGTAGCATCGAGGATAAACTATCCATGGTGTCAACAACTCTGTTTGTTGCTATGAACACTTGCTGGAAGGTGGTGAACATGAAGTATTTCTTGAGATCATTAATCATCCTTTTATATGGCATGAGCTTCTCATCTTTTGTTTGATATTGATCATTGACTTGATTAATTACTAGCTTCAATGGTCATCTTTAGTCCACTTTCCAAAGCTTCATATTCAACAATGTTATTAGTGCAAGGGAACATCATTTTGTATGCTTTAGGAATCTTATAACCTTGTGGTATAATAAAATTTACTCCAGCACCAGACCCTTGTTGAGTGAAGGACCCATTAAAGAACATCTTCCATGCGTTCTCTGTGAGATGCAGGATAGCTTCATCAAGAAATTCTATAAGCAGAGGTTGGTCATCTATGAGAGGAGCATCTACCAAGTAGTAAGAAATAACTTTTCCTTTGATGGCCTTTCTATCTACATATTCGATATCAAATTCACTAAGAATCATGACCCATTTTGCCAGTCATCCCGTGAGATTCATTTTGTTTAATAGATACTTTAGAGGATCAATCTTAGTGATCATCTTGACAAAATGTGCTAGCATATAGTGTCTGGTTTTTTGAGAAGCAAAAACCACAACAATGCAAGCTTTTTCAACAATAGTGTAGTTATGCTCATATGATACCATGGTTCTGCTTATGTAATATATGACTCTTTCTTTTCCTATTTCATCTTGTTGTGCTAGCAAAGCTCCCAAAGATGTGTCTCTAGCTGAAATGTAAAGGAGGAGATGCTTTCCTAGTATTAATTCCATCAGTATGAGTGGATTAGCTAGATATCCCTTAATTTTTTGAAAATGTTTCTCACACCCTTCATCCCATTTGAATGTAACTCCTTTGTGTAGTGTTCTTGTGAAAGGTTGTGCCTTATCTGCAAGTTGGAAGATAAATTGTCTAATAGATTGAATCCTGCCTTGCAAAGTCCTAACTTGACTAATATTGTGAGGAGGTTGCATTTCCATTATTGTCGCTACCTTTTCAGGGTCAACCTTATTTCCTTTAGCTGAAACAATGTACCCAACAAGTTTACCAAAAGTTACACCGAGAGAAAACTTTTTAGGATTCAATCTAAGCTTGAATTGTTCCATTCGGTCCAGAATCCTTTCTAAATATGCTAGATGAGTAGCTCTTCTTGCTGATTTTTCTAGGGTCTCATCTACATAGTCTTCCATGTTCTTGTGCATCATATCATGAAATATAGTAGTCATAGCTCGTTGGTATGTTGGTCTAGCATTCTTGAGACCGAAAGGCATGACATTCCAATATAAAAAGCCCCAAGCACATGTGAAAGTAGTATTCTCTTGATCCTTAGGAGCTATCCTTATCTAGTTGTAGCCAAAAAACCCATCCATTAGAGAGTACATCTCGTAATCGGTTGTGAGGTCCAAAATCATGTCAATATTAGGTAATGGAAAGTCATCCTTAGGGCAAGCCTTGTTTAAATCTTTGAAGTCTGTGCAAACTCAAATGGACTTATCATGTTTAGTCACATGAACAATGTTAGAAATCCAATAAGCATATGCTATGACACAGATGAATTCAACCTTCAGTAGTTTTTCTAGTTCTACTTTGACAAACAACGCCACATGAGGATGCATCTTTCAAAGCTTTTGCTTGACTAGTTTAACTCATGGAGAAATTGACAAGTTGTGCATAATCAAGTTTGTGTCTAGTCCTAGCATGTTTGAATACGACCAAGCAAAGTTGATTTTATTCTTCATGAAGAATTGGATGAATTCTTGATTTTCTTGCTCAAATAGAGACTGTGCTAGGTAGATCAGTTGAGGTACTTCTAATGTTCCCAGATTAATTGATTGTGTTGGTTCGATCAATACTGAGGATCTTTCTTGAAAGTGATCAGTAAGGAGATCAAGTTTCTTATCCTCTGGTACCTTAGAGAGGTTTTCACCGTTGGATACACCTTTTGTTTTTACTATTTTTGGTTCTGATACTGCCACAAAGTGGTTTTCACCATCAGACCTTTTTTTTATTTTTATTTTTCCTTTTTAGGCTGAGAAACTTGATGCCCCCCTCTGTCACGTTCATGCCCATTGCATTGGTGGAAGAGGTGAAGGGATCAATGGTGTTAAAGTAACAAACCAAGGTGTATTCATTAGGTGCAAAGATTAGGTTCAAAGGTCTATTTGGGTTCCATTTAATCAGATTGGGATGGACAAGAGGCAAAGATTCAACATGTTCCAAGGATAGCACCGAGTTATCAAGACCAAGGTTTTCAAACGGTAAGAGAAGATCTATTACAACTCTCCAAAGGATTTCCTAGACAATGATTTGTCCTAACATTACTATGGGAACCGTTGTTGGATTGTGTGAGTTCAACCTGACTAACCTAGCGTTAGCGTTCTCACTTGCTTCTCGAGCAGCCATTCATTCCATAAAAACACTCATTGGCACAACTTCAATTTTTGAAGATGGGATACGTGCATCAAGGGTCATGCCCAGATCTATAAGGCTCCAAGTTTTTCCATCTTCTTCTTCCAAGCCTTGATCATGAACTACCTATGGAAGAGTACTCCAACTATTATTCCCAAAGTTCCAATTTATTTTAGGAGGAAGAGGAGGCATGTCCTCCTCCTCAGATTCTAAGTCAGACTCTTTTCTGGAAGCTTGAGTGGTATTAGAAATTTCTTTTGGTTCAAACTAAGGAGAATATTTATGAATGACATCAATTTCAATGTCAATGGTAGCATTAGAGAATGAATCCCACTCATACTCATTAGAGTCAATTTTAACAGAGTGGGGTAATTCTAACACATGAGTAGGAGCCACAGTTTTTCCCTTGTTAGGATGTCATTCCTCTAAAGAAAGTCTTGAATTTCCCCCATATTCATATTGAATGTGACTATGGTTGAGTGTTTCCATGTATCGAGAGAGTGTTTTTGAAGTAACAGTATTGTTGTTGGAGTCATTCACAGTTTCATCATGTTTAGCCTCACTATTTTGTGCTAGAAATGAATCCTCCTCAAGAGAATGCACTTGATCATTTGAGAAATGGGGAATATAAAGCATGTGAGAGATAGGAACAACTTGCCCCCAGTTTTTATGCCTGACTTCAGGATCAGTCTCTTGCTTTGGGTCAATCACTCTCATAGATGAGTCATCTTGTTGAGCGGCATTTTCCATTTCTACCTTATTCATTTGGGCATTTGTTTTTGAGAGAGGAGATGAGGCCTCATTTGGTTAAAAGTGAGCTCTAGAGTCATTTTTGAATGACTATGGGGTGTATGGTTCCCCTTGATATCCAGGATCTTGAATATTAAGCAACCTTTTGAAAGACAGTGAGGTGAGTTCTATTTCTTAATCACTCTCATTGTTAGATATGTCTATGCAAGCACCACTAGGGATGTTGCTAGCAGAAGGATGAAACATTTGCTCATGGTATCCAACTCTTGTTGTGTGCAGCCAAGGTTGATGAGTAAAATAAAGGTATTGTTTGTTGTGGAACTAAAGTGTCCTTTCGGGAGATTTCAATTTTTTTTTAGGTTTGTGACAAGAAGGTGGCCCTTGAGCAAAGTCGTCGATAGATTTTCCCTTGGAATCAAGATCGGATTTTTGACTTCTCATTAGGACCATGAAATACAATCACGGTTATAATTCCAGAATAACTAGGCTGATGATATCAATGTCAAAGGTGTTTGAATGATAGCTTGTCCAATATCTTAAAAGAAGAAGATAAGAAGGTTTTCTAAACAAGGTACAAGGTACCATGCTATGAGGTTTGAATACATGCTGGATGACACTTGTGATCAAGTTTATGTGGAATATATTGTTGATGAAAAAGCACAGGACTAGCGAGATCACACAAGAGACTAAGACGAGAGACATTGGGTGAGCCAAATCATAGAGTTAAGAGCTAGAAATTGTTGTGAAAAAGAACACAAAAGGATACCTGAGATAGTTTGCCACTTTTTTGTGTTTGTATCAAATTTCAAGTTTGGACAATGTGTTACATTTGCCACAAGTGTTGTTGTTGCAAAGGTCAAGTGTTTCAAGCACATCAAGTACAAAGAGGAGATAATAAAGCACTTTCCTCCCCTAAATTCAAATTGGCTCAGTATCAAAATCTTTTCCCACGCTTGATATTACTTCACCTCACACAAAGTGATATTATCTTTTTCCAAGACTATGCACATTGTGGGTTTTGAAAAGAGACTCAATGATCGAATTGCATAAGCTCCCTCATGACAAATTAACGCTTTATAAAATCCTTGGGAATACATATGGTGAGTGTAAAATGTTCAGGTGATCTGGGTAAATCCACTTGGATTGATCCTTGCACAAATATTATGATACTTTTGGAGGTGAATCAGGTAGCCTCTATCCAAAGGTGTCTAGTAAGAACATACGTTCATGACTATCCCTAGTAGTTTCGCAAGAGAAATTAAGGCCTATAGCCCTACAAGCATCCAAAATGCATAGTCTTGCAAGAAAGATTGAGACCTCTTGGCCCTACACAAGTTGAATGTATTCCCCTTATAGTCTTGTAAACAAGATTGAGACAAAAAATGGCCCTACAAGCGCCTAGTCAAATGTAGTCTTGCTTAGCAAGATTGAGGAAACAAGGCCCTACACATGAAGAAGAATTAGGAATAGAAAATAGGCATGTCTTCCCTCTGTTTGTATTGAAGGAAGCATTTGATTATAGTGGGCAGAGTAGTTAGGTTTTCTTGTTCCCCACTTAGGTCATTCCCAAAAGATCGCTCTCTTGGCAGGCCCTCGAAAGGTAAATGCAAGAAAAGTAAATTGATAGCTAGTGAAGGTCAAGATTTTTTATTCTCCAAAAGTAAAAGAGCATACTCTCCTACTTCATAGTGTCTCCCAAACACATCAATGACATATTCATTTTCCAAAATAAAAAATTTACTTGCCCAAGCTCAATCAAACACGTTTGGGTTTCTGATTCTCCTAAAGAGAGAAGAGCATAATCCCCGAACGTTTAACTTTGTAGAAACAAACAACACCCTACTTAAGCTAAGTGCATAATAAATCATCTAAGAAAAAACATAATTTGTTTGGTTGATGAAGTCAAGGCAATCTAAAATCACAAGCATTAGTAGTTTCTAAAATTTCTTCTCTCAAAGCATCCTACAAGCATAAACTGTTAGTAATTTTGCAAGAAAGAAGTGTGCTAGTGAGGCTTTGACAAGCGAGTCTTCCCAAAAACGTCCTGCAAAAACTAGTTAAGTTGCAAAACCATAGAAAAAAAAGATCACACAAAACATGTCAAAAGTTTGAAAATCAAGATTAGCTCGATAAGACCCTAAAAATGCCCATTATTTCTGAGATGACAAAAATTAGAGAACTGAATGGAGTCAAAACTTGTATGACAATTTATATGCTCCTAGACGACAAAAAAGATAGTTATAAAAGATCGTATGACAAATGCAATGTCCTAAAATGACATAATAAGTAGAAAGCAGACTCACACGACAAATCTATTGTTCCCAAATGATAAACTATAGACTCATGAATTGTTGTACGAGCTTTCAACAAACTTCATACAACAAAGATCACAATTTCATCAAAATGTGGAAAAATGTGAATAATGAGGCAAAAAAAAAGTTTCCTGCCCCACGGTGGGTCCCAAATGTGTGTGTGGTAAAATGTGTGATTTGAATTTGCAACCAAACACTTCAATAAACAGTTACATCAAAGGGTTTAATATCAAAATGAAGATCAAACATAGCATAAAAACCCTTGAAACCGGCTTATTGCTTCCTAGTTGAAGCGAGTGTGATTCTCATGAGTTTCCCATCAGATTGGACATAGAAAATCAGTGACTTGACTACTCCAAAATGGAAGATTCAAAGATGGAGCAAGATGTATAAACTTGCATACTTTTCTCTTGAAAGCTTAAAAATGGAAATACATGAACTAAAAAACTAAATGTACAACAACTATAAGAAATGGAACCAAGATACAATATTAAGCTATCAAATGAGAAGAACAATGCATCTACATTAAGCTATCAAAGGAAGCTATAGTGCCATTAAACTAAGAAATAAATCTAACAATGCAAGAATGAAAGTAAACTACTATCCAAGTAAAAACTATGAGTGCATAAATAAGCTCTCGAATGAAAATAACATTATAACTCTACTCCAAATCTTCTTGTTATATGATGAGTAAAGAGAGCTATCCCTTTTATAAGAGATTCCAAGAAATCAGTGGTTGAGATTAAGAGGCAAAAGGGAATGATCAATAGTGGAGATGCAACTTCCATCAATCCATGTGGGCTAAGTGTAATGCATTTGATTGGTCAACCCTTGTAGAGAATAAGACAAAATTGGTATTTTCCCTTTTATTTGTTTTATTTGATTTTTGAGTGCACACCCATGTGTGAATGGGTTCACTTTTTACTTTTAGAAGGGATTTAGGACTTTATGATTTATCCAAAAGTTTTATGCAATTTAAGATATAGGCTTGGATGATTGATTATTTGATTCAATAAGTTAGGATTAGGATTATGAAAGCAAATTTGATTAAGTGCTCCATAAAAGTCTAGCGATAATGTCTTAGATTTTAGAATTTATTAAGACCAATTAATCCAAAATAGGGGCTATAAGTTTTCTAGACCAATTTTACGTGATTACAAATAACATTGCTAGTATAGTTGAGGAGACTAAGCTACCACTAGATAGAGTGTAGATTTTGACAGAGCTTAACTATGGAGATAAGAATTAGAGCCAAGAGTCAAATTGTGTTGTTAGAGAGTGAAAAATAAGGAGGATAGAGGGATTTGCATCAAAAAATAGTCTAATGTGGAATATGCTCTTTTTGAAAATGAAATCTTTTCAAGATGAGTGTGCACTGCATGAAAATCTTTGCATTGTGTTATCATCTGACCAAATCAACTCTATATTTAGGCTAGGATTCATTAATTATTTTCTCTTAGGATCCATGATGTTGAAATGCAAAATCTCAATGATGGATTATGTCATAAATGCATTTATCCTAATGCTCAAGCATCATAGATGCATAGGGTGCAATTTGTGACACTACATTTTGCCTCCACTATAGTAAATTGATCAACTAAAGGGATCAAGTGCACTAAAGTAGCTCAGAAGATATATTCATTAAACTCATGTAGTGTATTAAACATATTGATTGCCTAAAAAAGAATATTGTAGCGCCCATAGAGGTCAACCAGGAAAACACAAGTGACATCCTTAGTGCTCACTGTGAAACCACAACATCTACCATGAAAAATTGGGTATTGTAGAAAGTAAAATCTCGTTAGCATGAAAAAATGGAAGAATCTACTTCAGTGAGAAGAATGCTTAAGAAGAATTAGAATCAGTTGGAATGAAAAATTTGATGAAGTGTGAATATATACCCACTATGTTTTTGCCCCCAATACGTGGGAAAAAATAGGAATGAAAATGAGTCAGTATTTCCATAAAACAAAAATGAATATTTTTGCAAATATTTGACTATATATTAGCAATGTGGGCCCTTACAAGGGTCATTTACACTATTCATTGTGGGATTTTCATTGAGTGTTCTATAGAGCCCTAGTGAAAATGTCTCATGTACAAGAGTTCTTGACTACTGAGATTAAGGAGTTTTAAGTCATCATGGAGTACAATGAGCCCCTAAATTAGGTAGGCATCATTTTTCATTCTTTTGTCATTTTTTGTGCATTTTATAAAAAATTTAGAATTTAGGGCAGCGCATGCATCCCAAATTGTGCACGCATTCAATATTTGTGTGTGCATCTCGGGCAAGATTTTGCATCGGTACCTAGGTTTTGCACTAACCTCCTTAGGGTACGCATACATCTTGATGTCTTAAGAAGTATAATAAACTAGAAATGATAGAGATTTTTTTTAGACCTCACATAGGTTGATATATCATTGTTCTATTTTCTTGCAGACTTTGTTAGAGGTTTACAACCATACTACGAGGAATCCACTCAATATACTCTCCACTAGAGAGGAGATAATAGTAGACACATTGTGTTAGCTATGACAAGTAAGTCTCTAGAAGGTCTATCAGCTATCAAAGATGTGGTTTCATACACCCATGTTGATAGAGATTATGGAGATATGGGATGCAGACACCATGTCATTTCATCTCTTGACCAAGGAGATGGCTATTACTATGGTAGACATATATTAGATCTTGTTTATCCCTATTTGATGAGAGCGGGTGACTAATGACCACCCTTTGTCTGTATAGGATCTAGAAGCTAGACAATTGTGGGGCACAAATAGGTCTATAGATGACTCTAGGAACATCTTCTATAATGGATAGAGTAGGGTCAAGTCTAGATTCTTCTTATTAGGTGGATCTTGTTCACCATAGTGGCATTGTGAGTAGTCACCAATGAAAGGGGTTCTCACCTTTCAGAGAGATTCATTCTTTATATTAGAGAGATAGAGGAGAGAGGACAACATTAAACACCTAGGGGCGAAGTATGCTAGCACACTTATACTGTGACCTCAATATGTATGTACACCATGAGTATTGCGGCCTTACTGCCTCAACCCTACTATAGGTATGGATGTTAGAACATGTCATGTGCAGTAGGCTTGTAGAATTCCCATAGCCTATTGACCACCAACTTCATATTGTTACGAAGGATTGCACCTGAAATGCTTAAGTGTGATACTCAACAATATTTTGACACATGGAATGATTTTTCAGGCCCGTGGGTTTGCCTATGGTGAAAATCAATCCCCAGAGAAGACTATATTCCTCTCAGTATTCACCTAAAACTAACTTTTGATCAGGAAAAGGATGAGAATGATATGCTTGAATTAAAATATATCACTAACAGGTGATTCACCGAATAAGAACTGAGATTTGTAACCTGCGTACTCACAAAACCCTCAATCAAATAACCCTGAAACTCTCACAACTCAACTAAACAGATGATGTATAAGTATTTCTTATAAAGGATTGAAACTTATTCTTGCATGGAGGAAAACCCAACTGGTTTTCTCAACTACAAACTATTAAAATCAACTATACAAATTTGGACCTACATCAACCATGTATCTCCTTATAAAGTTTTAATTGAACTAGACAAAAGGACATAAATAAAAAAATTCATCAAAATCATCCAACCAAACATAATGAAAACATTATTGAGAAGGGAAGGCACTACTATTTTATTGAAAATCAAGAAGACTTGTTGTTACAAAACCTAGAAGAAATGAGCTACAAAAACCCTCCTCTTCTTGTTGTGTGCAAGAAGCCAAGAAGGAAAATAGCTCCCCTGAAAAGAGATACAAATTGCCTTTATATAAATCCTTTCATAAACTCCAAAGAGAACCCTAATTGAACACAATTCTAACTCATCTTGAACTAAATTCAAAATTTTGATGTCTCCATCAAGAATGCAAAAATACCACATGGATCGTATAGAAAAGGAAATCTCACAAAAAAGGGACTGCAACTAAGAGAAAGATGTGATTAACTGGCTTAAAAGGTCCCTCAACTGATAAACAAACCTATAAATGTCTTCAAATCAACATTCACCTACTTAAGGTCTCTATAAAGGCTCACTAAGAAGCATGCACCCCTACTTTGAGAATTTTGACTTAATTAAGCTCATGCGCTCATTTTTGCAATAAAATAATACTAATTGTTTATAATGCACACTTAGTTAATATTTTACATCTAGAATCCATGCAAAATAAAATCCCCTCTCTTCCCAAAAACACACATGCAATCCTATTTGAATCTTCAACTTTATCATATTTTTCCCATAATTGTATTTTAAGTTTAATATATATTAAATGGTTTGCAATGTACCATTTAATAAATATTAATTACAAATTATTCAATGAAAAAATAGAAAAGAAAATGAAAATAACCCATTATATTAATAGTTATCAGGTAAATAACACACATCACATACATTTTCTTGAAGCTTCACTCTACAACTTCCACTGCAATTTCCCGTCCAAAAACATTGAACTGTACGGGACCATGGTGACAGCTTCTAGGGAAGATTATGCCTCCCTCAACCTCACCCACCTCCTGGTACAAAAAAAAAATAATGGTCCCCATACCACTGCGGAGACACATGGGGTACTAAGGGAGCCTCAAAAGGGGTGAAAGATTTGTTAGGGGCTTTAAACTCCAACGCTAATCATGATAATGTTCTGGTTGGGTACCTCAAGACCGACTAGAAGGGAGCCCTGGTATCCCCAAGTATCCTGGAGGAAGGTGAAATTTTGTCACAGCTATAGGGGGTAAGGGTCCTTCCCCTCTTGGATTCAAGCCTATCTGTTATGGAACTGGAAAATAAGACTGCTAGATGTCCTTCTTGTGTGGATGAATTCACTAGGGAGGTCACCAAATTGGTGATTTTAACTCCATATGTTAAGGCCTCCTTCTCTCATTCTCAACAAACTGAGGAAGATAATGAAGAATGAAATTCTCAAAAAGGAAGACAGGAGCTAAGAAGCTTGATGTAGGGTTAGAAAATAAGTTTGGTGGGCCTTCAAAATATTGTCAAGACAAAAATCTACTGCTAGGGATATTTCCAATGGAAGGCAATCAACCTTAGACACAACTCGCCCCAATAAAAAATGAATTTCCTATCTTGGAACATGAGGGGGCTAAACAGTCCCCATAAATAATTCACTCTCAAATAGTGCATTATATATCTTAAAGTTGATGTCCTTCTTCTTTAGGAAGTCAAAATGTGTTATCATGTTTTCTACTTAGTGGCTAAAACAATATGGTCGGGCTCCTACTTCTACTATATAGTGAAGTTGATGTAGCATCTGGTGGACTTGAAACTATGTGGAATATAAATAAAGTTACTGGGGAATCCTATGTGTTTTCTCATAGTTATCTTGTTGTTACAATCAAAATTGACAACTGCACTTGGCACCTCTTCAACATCTACTCTCTGAATTCATCGACATGTCTAGTCTTCATGATTTGGAACTAAAATATAACCCTTTTACTAGGTCTAATAATAGAAAATGAAATCACTTAATTTAGGTTAGGTTATATAGGGTCCTTATTTCATTTGGGTGAGACTTGGGATGCAATGATTCTCTTAGTTTGATCTCCAGAACTATTTTAGATCATAACTCCATCCTTCTTAAATTCATGAATAAAACTTTCTTTGGCCCACACCCTTTCATATTTGAAATCATGTGGACAACTCGCCTAGAGTTTCAAGACTACATTCATCACTAATGGAGTTCCTCAGTCCAAGGTTCATCCATGCACAAAATATCCCTAAAACTTGACCTCGTCAGAATATAAGTTAAGGGATGGTCCAAATACACTTTTGGTGATATCTTCAAATAGAAAAGGGTGATTGGGGAAAAATAAGTATGCTTTCAAAACTTGATGGCCAATTTTAATTTGTATCAAGCACTGCATGAAGAAGAGGAAGTTTGGAGGAAGAAGTGGAAAGATAATCTAAGTATAGAAGAAATCTATTGGAAGAAAATATCTAGGGTTCAAAGGTTGAAGGAAGACGATAGAAATATAGTTTTTTCCACAGAATGACTAGCAAACACAAAAAGGAACACCATAATTTTCTTGCTAAATGAATCCAATAAACATGTAACTGAAAAAGTTAAAATTAGTCAAATGGATGCACAATACTTTAGGCAAATATATGTGGATTATGAGAAAAATCAATCTGATGTTCAAGATAGACCGTTATATCACCTTCTTGTTGTTGTTTGTGAGGATGATAATAAGAAATTTTTTGCCCCTATTCCTGAAGATGGAGTTAATTTTACGGTGTTGTCAATGGGTGCGTACAAGGCCACTCGACCAGACAATTTTTGTCCATCCTTTTTCTAGGAGTTTTGGGACATTGTCAGGTATGATGTGACCATGGCGACCAAAGACTTATTTAAAGGTAGAAAGTTGTTCAAAAGGATGAATAAAACCTATATTTATCTTGTCCCCAAAATCCTGGAGCCAAGTTGAATGACTAATTATAGGCTTATAAGCCTATATAACATAATTCATAAGATATTCTCAAAAGTGTTGGTCAACAAGGTGAAGCCTCTCCTTGACAAACGTATCAACATAAGTAAAAAAGACTTTGTCCCAGGTAGGCAAATTCTTGATGTCTCTAATGTATTTCATGAGATAATCCAATTGATGGAAAAAACTCAAAATTAAGGTATGGATTTCAAACTGGACATCTCCAAGGCTTATGATAGAGTTAGATGACAATTCCTTTACAATGTTTTAGCTAAGTTGGGATTCAGTGATAAGTTAATTAAAATTATCCAGGAATGTGTTGAGATGATCCATTATTTTTTCTTGGTCAATGACATATTGTGGGGGTTATTCAATTCTAGAAAAAGTATTAGACAAGGTGGTCTTTTATCACCCTACCTATTCATCATGTTGGCTAAGGTTCTTAGTAGAAATTATTTGAACTTATGTAGAACTGGTAGAATTTAGGGAATTAGAATTATCTCCTCTCTACCCCCCTCTGTTTTACAAGAGTTTGTGGATGATACTTTTCTCTTTGGAAAATCTTTAGTGGTTGAAGCTAGAGAATGGAAAAGGCTCCTTCAAGACTATGCTCAAGCCTTTGGCCAATGTATCAATTACCAAAAAATTAAGATATATTTTTTTAACACCAGGGTGGATCTTCAAGCAAAAATTTGGACATTTTGAGTTTTCAATGTGCCTCTCCCCTGGGTACTTATATGGGCCTCCCCCTCATTATTAAGGAGGTCACCCCTACCTTTTGGAATAACATTCTTGAAAGGATTTAGAGAAAACTTGTTGGTTGGAAGGGAAAGCTCCTTAGTAGTATTGGTAAATTACAATTGCTTACTACTTGCCTTCATGGATATTGGCCTACTTCATTTCCATTTTTAAAATCTTAAGAGACATGATAGAAAAAGTAGATATAATCCAAATTACTTTCCTATGGATGGGTGTAGATGAGAAAAAAAGGCTATCTCTTGTCAACTGGGACACTGTTTACCACCCAAAGTACCAAGGTGGCTTGGTGATTATAAAGGTAACAAATTTGAATAAAGCATTGATCATATAAATGGGTTGGAAGCTAGCTGAGGGAAATTTGACTAGTGTAGGATCATGAGGGCCAAACATTTAAATCATGAATGCTTTTACAAACTTCTTGACGCAACTGGCCTCCCATCTGGTTCAAAAATATGGAACAATATAACTATATGTAGATCTTTTCTTAAAGATGGTCTCAAATGGAAAATTGGAAATGGGAGGATAATAATGTTTTTGGAAGATAGATGGATAGGGGAAAAACCCCTTACTAATAGTGCTTATAGTGTATACACAGTGTACTTATGCGGCAAGATCAAACCATCCTTGGCTCTTATATTGTTGATTATACCAATCCTAGGGGTGGGTGGAGAAACCTTGAACACATATTTTTGAATAGGTTTGACCTTCTCGCGAAGGTTGCGTATCTTCAACTTCTTTTGAAGAAAGTGAGAATCCCTTTGTTCCCAAAGGAGGATATATTTATCTGGCCAAAAAATTCTTTGGCGACCTTCTCGGTTAAGATTGCTTACATTTCACAGTTAAAGTTTAATGGGGATATAAATAGCTGGAAGAATGTTTGGAACCCGTGACTCATCCAAAAAATTAAATTCTTCAAGTGGGATTCACTCCATGAAAAAATACTAACCTTAGATAACTTGATTAATAGGGGTTTTCAATTCCCAAACAAGTGTACTCTTTGCAAACAAGATGAGGAGACAATCTCCCATATTTACAGTCATTTTGCCTTCCAAGTCTAACAAAATTTTCTTCTAAAGTTCAATATCCAATGGGTGTTTCAAAGGGATATTTAGAAATTTGTTCTTATCTTAGTTGGAAATGCCCTTCAAAGAACCCTCTTATCAAGAAAATTTGACAGAAATTCCTCCATATATTTGTTGGTGCTTGTGGAAAGAATGGAACAATAGGATCTTTAGAGAAAAGGAGAATAGTGTTGATAGTGTGTTGATAATCCTAAACAATCTTCTCTTGGAAAAAATGTATGTATGTAGATGAAATATTCCTAGAAAACCATCCTCTCATTGGGATAGTGCTTTGGCTAGAGTCTGGAAGCCCTAAGGGATTTAATAGGTTTGACAATCTAAAAGGGTTTCCAAATCCAACACTAAATGGAAACCTCCTAGAACACAATGGTGTGAACTAAAATTTGATGGGGTGACCAAAGATGGGAAAGCTACTGGGGGAGGTGTTATTAGGAATCATGAGGGGACTCTTATTTCCACCTATATAGGGAATTTACATAAATCCGCTAGCAACCAAGATGAGAGTATGGCTTTACTCTGGGGTCTTAAGATTTCTCTATTAATCAGAGTTCAAAACATGGAAATTGAAGGAGATTCTCAATTGATCATTGAAGCCATGAAAGGTCCAATGATTATTGGATGGTATATGAAGGGGATAATAGATGTTATTTTTTGCTATGGGTTTTGTGAATTTACAATTCAACACACTTACAAGGAAGGTAATGCAGTTGTGGATCATATGGTTGCTATGGGTATGGACCAAGTCGGCCTAAGGTGCTGGACAAAGGATAGATCATTGCCTCGTGGTACAATAACCCATTTTATGAGGAATACCCCAATTAAATTTCCATTGATTCAAACATAGTTTACATATGTGCCCTATTTTGGGGCTTACTTGCTTTACTTAGCATTACTGATAAGACTTTCAATTTCTACCTGTTATTGAATATAAAATCCTTTGGTTCAAAAATGCTACATGGATAGTAGCACCAAAGCTCGTGTATACCCTTGAACTACTATGATGAACCTAAGAGGATGAAAGTTCATTACTTTTCGTACCTCCTCGATAAGAGTGATATCTCTACAAGCCTGGCAGATTTTTAAAAAATCTTTTATTATGTCCACAATATCAATTTCCCCATTCCTTATCGAATAAAAGATGATTTGCATGGGGGAGATTCCAAGTATGAGTTGGACACAGGAAAATGCAATAATTTTAATAAGTACACAAATTACTATGATTTATCACACCCTCATATGATCTTTCTCAGTGTAAGATTAAAGTTGGGGTTGTTTTCTTACAATTGATTTGCAACTTTATTTCTCTTACGATTTGCCCTTTGTAATTTCTCTTCTTAGTATCTCTGAAAATCCATGGGCAGTGATCGTGTACATATTGAACCTGATAAATTTGATGAATGGAAGAATGATGGAACAATCTAGAAAATTTGAAAAGAGGGAAAGATTTGTCAATTCATGGAATGTATGAAAGGTCATGATGAAAGTCTATCAAAATAGTTTGTTATCTCTTGGGGGTGAGAAGGGTAACATTGGGGATATTCCTTTGAAGTAAATGAGGAGGTAATAGATCAAGCCACTTTCCTCCCAATGAATGGACGCAAATGGAAAAAATGCAAAGTTTCAAACATGACAAGCCTTAATTTTTTTTTTTGAGGCGACGACTAACTTGTCAAACTCTATAGAGGCTATGACCGGGAGTAGCTACCAGAACCTTGGGACAAAGTGTGCTTGGTGGTCATGAAATAATTCACCCTAGAAGGTTTTCTTGGTGTGTATTACTATCAAAACCTCCCTTTACTAAATTATTTTATGAATAATACTACCATTTCTATTATGTATTATTTGTTACATTCTCTAGAAAGTATTATTTGTTGTATTGGTTGAAGATAGAGACCTTGGAAAGGATTTGACCATCATGGATACCCCAAACCTTAGTAAAAAAATAATGTATTAAAAACCCTGCCTTGAAAGCCATGTCTTAGGACCCTTCACCAAATTCTAATTCTATGGAACAGAAGAAGGATAAGAAAAGGAATGCCCCACCTTCAAAAGTTAAAGCCAAATCTTTAAAGAAAACTAAGTTTAATCTCCACCAAATTGAATCTAACATGGAAATAAATGAGGAGACTAGCACACCGCATAGGTCGATCAGGCTAGCCATTAAACCTAAAAAGAAGAAAAACATTATAGAGGTTTCTAATTCTGACGATGGAGGTAAAAGTGAGTATAAGTCCAAGGAAAAGAATATCGTGGAGGAGGAATCTCTTTTGGCTTCAACCAAAAAATCCTCCCATGTTTATGCAAGTATTAAATCAGATTCTGGTGATCCCACGTGTATCTTGAAGAAAGAGGTCGAGGTTATGCCTGCGATCACTAACAAAGGCAAGGATCCAGTGGAGGGAGAATGTAGTAAGTATGAATCTGTTTGGGAAGAGGTTGGTAAGCTGAAAAGGAAAATGAAGTATATGGAGGAGAGAATTTATAATGTTTCCCACTTTTCTCTCAAGGTCATGTATAGTTCTGTCACCACTCTATGCTTGCTATAGAAGAATACTTCCAATGTAGATGATGAAGAAGATGACTACAAGGAACTGTTCAAGTTCCTTACATAATACTAGGATACAATGATGCTAAAAAAGGAATGAACGAAGAAGAAAGACTAGGGAAGTGCTCCCTATTTATTTTTTGCACTTTAGTTAGGAGTAGATGCTTAGGCCTTGGTATATTTTGTTTGAACTTATATGATGTTATTCTAGTTTTTGTTTTAATGTTAGACTAGTATGACCTTCAGTGGTCTATGGTTAAGACTTCTATTACTGTGATGTTTACTTGGATGGACACTAGTAGTATTTTAGTTATTTTGATAATAGTTATTGTATATAATAGACAGACAACCCAGATTCCTAAAGTATTCGCGCTCGGGCTTCCTTTCAGGTCATAGATCTTATTGGCATGGGCCCTTTTTTCCTTGACCATAGGCTTTTTATTTCAGAGGACATGTGTCATGTCTGTGGAATTTTGGAGGGATCATAGTGGGTTTCTCTTGCTATAAACCCCACCCGATGACATGTATCGCAGGCATCTGTTTAATGAGGTTGTTATACCTCGCTGGTTGGTCAATCATTATGGTTACTGGTCCTTTATTCCTCTTGGACATGTGTCAATTGGATCATAGTTGACATTTGATAGTGTGTTGATGATAATTTCCTCAACGGGCGTAATAATCATTTTTCCAAGTGATTATTTGTCGGGCGAGGCGATTTGTATTCGGGGAGAATATTTTCTAGTTGCAGTTAGTTCTTTAAGAGGGGGAGTTGGTTTATTTTCTAAGATTGATAATTTTAGTTCTCAGTAGGAGACTGAGAATTTTAGCAGCAAGGATATTTGTTCTTGATGTTATTCTGAGATGTCATACTTGAAAACTTCATTTCTAATTACTTTCATGTTAATTAGAGTTTGACTACACTCGACTGATCCTTTTTTGTTTTGATTAATACTGAATATGCCTGAAATCTATGTGGTTTGAAGTAGTTATTATCTTATAATACTTTAACATTTTATGTATAAGATTTCTTTCAATGATGGACCATGTTAAATACTCTTCTATTCTAAATTAATTGAATGACAAAAGGTGTTCCATGTCTGTGATGTTGTCAAGAATATATAGATGAAAAGGATGTATTTGAATGAAAATTTACTATTTTCTGACTTTTTTAGATGCACCCATGAGATGATATAAATATTTTAAATTGTGTTTAGGAATTGGTTATCATGTTTTCATTTAGAATATGAAGGGATTGTGGTATAATATGCCAATTTGTGGGTTAATATTTACATTATGATCTAAGTCGTTATGCATTTTCATTTACGAAAGGTTTCAAGTTAATAGTGAAATGATCTGGCGCATCGCCTTAGTTTAGTATTATTTTTAGTATTCTTCTCCTTCCATCCCCCCCTATTCATGGAGAGTCAATTCCTTAATCTCTAGTATTTTTTTGAGTGTTATCATTTTGGTCCCATATCACTCAAACTTTCCCTAAGGACTATTACCTTTTTGGGTACAAAATTCAGGATCAACAAAAAAAATTTCTAGCATGCTCGGTGAGACCAGCCATCTAGAGCCTGATTTTAAAACAAGTATATGAGCCACATTCCCGTCATAAGATCCATATCCACTCATTATTTGAGATTATTGATCCCTCTCCTGTTACTACAATCAGATCCAGAGCTCCAACCTCTTTGTTAAGTGCATTACCAACACCACCCTTGTACTACCTATGGAAGTACGTAATTTTCTTACCTGGGATAGTGGGATCCATCTAATTCCACCAATTTCTGGTGTAATCTGGAATACTATCCCTACTAATGCTTTGAATGCCCTACCCAAGTTTACTGGTGAAGATGAGAAGACCCTTGTTGAGCATATGACAAATGTGGCCAACGCTTATGTAGTACACCATATCATGCAACAAAATGTGGCCCTGAGGTTGTTAATCACATCTTTCAAGGGGAAGGCATTGTATTGGTATAAATATCTAGCACCAAATTGCATAGGCACCTGTGATGAATTGGGTAATCTTTTTTATAACCACTTTGCGAGAAGGGTGACTGCTCTTCATTACTCCAACAACTAATTAATCTTGAGAGAGCTCCCTAGGAAGTTGTTGTTAATTTTAATATCATATTCTATAGAACATGGTATATAGTCCCCAAAGATGCATGTCCTCTAGTGCCCATGGTCTTTATTTTCTATTTAAAAGCTTTCAATGTAGATATAGCATCAAATATACAAACCTTGGGTGTGTAAGATTTCCATAAGAGCTAAGAAAAACTTGATTGATGTGGGAAAATTGCCATCAAGACCTTCATTACTAGTATTTTTTTTATTTTTCCTTTCAAACCCTAGAAGATACCCAAGGTGAGACCTCTACTAGCTCTACCGCTTCCCCGCAAACTATGTATGTATACCCGTATGCTCAAGCACCAGAGGTAGCTTCTCCCTCCCTATTATCCAAAATTAATGAAATTAAAAGCATATAAAGGATGGCATTAAATGAGCTAACCAACTGTAAAAGACAACATGGCGTACCCCAGTAACCCCCATATCAGAACTTACAAAACTATCAAAATAGAAGGCCTCAATATCAACCAAATCAATATCAAGGATGAAATATAAATAATCAAGGAAATAATAATCATAGCAAGAATGGACAGGGACAAATTTCCAAGTAACCAGTAGATTTTCCTCCCCCAATGACACCATTACAATATGTTCTGCCTAATTCTAATAGAGAACTAGTGACTACCCAAAATAACTTTGTTGAATATCTGAATTCCTTATGTTTCCCATGCAATGAAATCCAACCTTGATATTGCCCAAGAGGAAATCTACAACATTAGATAGCAGAATAAAGGAGCTAAGGGATGACCCATGATGTCAGTAATTACTATTTTTCTTCTCCCTAGGACAGACAAGGATGACATGGTCTTCAAAAATCAAGTGTCCACTTCAAAGATGCCACAAGTCCAATCGAACTACAACATCGATTCAAAAAAAGGTTCACTGAAGAAGTGAATCTGCCTGCCTTACCAAAAAAGGTTATCCAGCTGACACACCCAAGATTCAATGCAAACAAACCTGCTGCTCCAGAATTTCAACTAGAAACAATCCAAAAATAGAGGGAATTTTTTCCTTGGAACTTGAAATATCCCAAATTCCTTGTAGAGACAAAGGTGGATATAGTAGAACAATTAAAGAAACCTCCTACAAATTTATCCATCCGGGATATACTTGAAATCCCAAAACAAAAATAGTTACCGAAGGATGCCCTTAATAAAAAGGATAAGAAAGCCAGAGATGAGGCCATTTCGTAGCAGGGAAAGATACCTATCATGATGACATGTAACTGATTGAATGTTTGATAATGTTAAGTTGAAGATGATGCAAGACATTAAAATAATTAATGGTTTGTATTTTCATTGATGTCAACTTGATATCATCTGTAAGGTCATGTACATAATGCCAAAGACTTCAGAGAATCAATGGAACAATGATTATGCTTTCAGCAATGCATAAAAGTCAAGTATTCACTAGGTGACAGACTACACTAACAAAGTGCACACCATCGGTAAAGGTAGAGAAAAAGTCACAATGATGCCCGATGAGCAGAAGACAGTGTTGCCCGACGAAGCAGAATCACAGGATACCCGACGAACTAAAAATAGAGTTGCCTGATGGATGGAGATCCTGAAGCTAACTAGAGTAACACCAATGGAACTGGCAGTTGTCACCGACGATGAATTACAGAATTGACCGACGGAACAGAGAGTTCAAAAAATGACAAAATATCTAGCTGGCAGAGCTTAAGGATAGACTTAACTGGTTGTTTTATTTGTTTTATTCGACCATAGTTAAGTAATTGATTTAAAGAAGATTTATACAGTTGGCAAGAAGATAACTAGGAGATAAATTAGGATTTAAAGCCGTAAATCACATTGGCTAGATTGTTGTTCATGCCAAGAATAAAGAATCAAGAATTAAGGAATATCATGTCTATATAAGAGACAAGCATAATTCATTTCCGCAAGTAATCAGATACACAGAAGGGGAGTGAATAGAAAGAAGATGCTAAAGAGAAACTGGTGAAGGATAAACTTCATACAGTCCTGATCAATCAAGCTAAGGGAGAGCTAAAGAATTATGCAGACATCGACGAACAGTGAAGCACAACATCACAAAGCAGAAAGTGTGGAGCACAAAGGAATTGAATTGATACATTGATCAGAGAGGTATTGTACTTAAATAGATTTGAAAATATGCAATTCAATTTGCATTAGAAATAGGTCATTGTGTTTCAGTTTAACCATTGAAGCATTAAGTCTCTTACCAAAGTAGGACTTAATCATCTTCTATAATTGAGGTATATCCTAACAGTTTGCCAAAAAGGTTGATTCATAAAAGTAGCATTGAATTTGCATAAAGCCTATTGACAGTCTAAGAAGAAGGTTGATTCAAGGATGGTAGCAAGATTTTCCTAAATCCTATTGACAGTCTAAGTAGAAGGTTGATTCAAGGATGGTAGCAAAATAGATGCCAGATACTAAGTGACAACCTATGTATAAAAATCCTCTAACAAGGTCACACTTAACAGTGTGTTTGTAACCTTTAACAGGGTTGGCTCCTAA
>MU223556.1:2392331-2408454 GCA_018584345.1 Thuja plicata | reverse complement strand
TATCGGTAATCAAGGAGAATAAGGACAGACAAGGTAAACCGACAGACAGTTAATTATTTCAAAGTATTTCAAGGCATGCATCTTGTAGGGATTTAATAATCTGAGGTGTATTGATTAGTGGATTAAATTTTAAAGGATAAATTTTTTAGGCCACTGATTCACCCCCCCCTCTCAGTTATTACTAACATATTGTAGGATCGTAGATTCCACAAATTCAACAGTCAACTGTGTTGGTCAACTCTAACAATTTAGAAAAAGAAAAGGAAAAAGGTAAGTCTAAACCCATGTCATTATTTATTACCTTGATAGTAGGAAATAAACTATTGAATAATTCAATGATAGACTCAGGGGCTAGTAGCATCGTCATGCCCAAACAAATAGCAGAAGCCCTCCATATATAATATGAGCCATATGATAGAGGGATTAAGTAATTGGATGGGAGAAAGTAAAATCCATAAGGGTAATAAAGTATCTTCCCTTAATCCTCTTTTTGAGCCAAAAAGTGACTTATAACGGAGAAATAGAATTCATTTTCTCACTTTTGCATTTTTGAAGAATTCGATTTCTCAAAACCCTCTTATGAGAAATCAGTCTTTTTCTTATTGGGAGTGATTGCTTTATTAGATTTTTGTGGGTAGTGGCTCATTGGAACTGCATCAAGATTGCTCCGCATTGCCAAAAGTCTTGGGTGATTTCATGCTGCGTTGAATTTCTAGTTCCGAATTTGGTTTTCCACCCTTGTGAGATGTAGGAATTTAATTTATTTCTTGTTTCTCCTTCAATTTGTTTCACATTTTTTTGGGATATTTAGTGGGATGCATATGTCCTTTCCCCCTCTTGTTTGATTAAATTATAAGCCCGATTGGGCTTATATGAATTAAAATTGGAAATGATTGTAAAATGTAAGGTTATGCTACTCATATTTTCATAGAATGGAATGTTTTTGTCTAAAATTTAGAATTTCCTCATTTTGGATTTGATAATTTTGGGGGAATAATGGAATTTGTGAGAGGTCCAGATTCATCCTCCTAGTTTTATGGTCATTTGAACATACCTTGTTACCTTATTGTCCCTTATTGCTTTGCAAAGATTTTTATTATTATTTATGCCTTTGGGATTGAACTTATGGCCTTGCATTGTGAAGTGCACATTGGGATCATTTAGGGATACTCACTCTTGACCATGGTGTGGATTGAGTATGTAGATTGCATGCTATCCTTATTGTATTCTATGTAAAAATATGGCATTTAGGTTATATTGAGGTATTGATCTCCCTTCTATGGAATTTTTCTTGAGATCTTTATGCTTGGGATTTGAGTTTCAGATGCCTTCTTATTCATCTAGGGATGTTGGTATCCCATGTATATTTTTAAGCTGGACTGATTTTGGATATGTTCTCTTGGCGACGAGGCCAATAAAGTGTGCTTGTGTAATATTTTATTTCCTTGGTTTATTGGCTTTTCTTGCATGGTTGAGTTACAATCCTTTTTTTATTGATACATATGTTTGAGACCATATCAATGAGTATATTTGATCTATACCTATTTGATAGATTCTTGAGAGATTTATACTCTTAGATGAGCCCCAATTAAGTGCTCCTTTATTCAGGAGTGAGATGTGGCACAAAGGGGTCTCAGGGTGTCCCTTGGTAGAGTTATTAATATGAACTGATAACCTTAATAATAAATGGGAATATATTAATAACAAGATAAACTAACCATAGTAATGTGGTCCTCTGATAAACCTTGAGTCAATACAATCATGGTCATCTAAGTGACATTGATTCATCATAGCCATGGCTATATGTGGATGTTGAGATGACACAATTGTGGTCTTCTGAGTATCATTGAGCCAACATAGTAGAGGCTCCTTCATGAGTGAAAGACTGCTCAAATATGCATGGGCCTCCATGTGTCATGTGATAATAATCCATTATTTAGTCTCTCTTATTGGCATATTGGCATGATTGGATGTGTTTTCATTGATGTTAGCATATCAGAGGAACTACATGAATTGATCAAAAGATCTATTTGATTTCTACTAACTTAACTGTTGCGGGTTAGCCAATGGAGCATGATGATAAAAGGTCTGGTAGGAGGCAAATATTGCAGAGATGAATTCACGTACGTAGAGGAAGGATGATTAATGTGTTTACTAATTTCACCAACAATTACAAAAGTTTTCATGATGATTTGCACAGGTAATTGTATGCACCCTAAAATGGTCGCCTAGACTGTGGGCCCCATTTATCATTTTAATCAATTTATCAATTTCCTGAATCAATGGCTTGCAATATTTTCAATTCAAATCAATTTTCGTGATCAAATCGTAATTAAATCAATTATTTCAATATTTCCTAAGGTTTGATCATTTCATCAATAATCTTATTTAATTAAAAGAAAATATCTCTTAAATAAAATAATATTATTTAATTAAAGGAAAATCCCTTTTAATTAAATGATTTTATCTTATTTAATTAATATCCCTTTTAAATAAATAAAATAATCTTATTTAATTAAAAGAAAATCTTTATTTTAATTAAATGATTTTATCTTGTTTTAAAATCCATCTTTTAATTAAATAATATTATCTTATTTAATTAAAAGAAATAAAATAATCTTATTTAATTAAAAATCGTTCTTTTAATTAAATGATTTTATCTTGTTTTAAAATCCCTCTTTTAATTAAATAATATTATCTTATTTAATTAAAAATCCATCTTTTAATTAAATAAATAAAATCCCCACTTAAAGCTCTTTTTTGATGAAAAAAGGAAATAAATCAAATAAAATAAAATAAAATTTTTTTTTCTCCACACTTTCCTAAGTGGTGGGATTTTTTGCCTCTTAATCATAGCCTTTGATTTTGCCTCTTGAAGATTTAAAGCACATGGATCAACCAAGATTTAGTCTCCACCATTGCTTTAAAAACCTCTTAATCTTCACCGTCCATTATTCATTATAAGGAAGCCTCTCCTTCTCATTTGAACATCCCAGGTTTTTATTGTTATGTTGCAGGTTTGGAGAGAAAATTTGGAGGAGAATTTGAGCACTTGAGCTTGGATATTGCAACTTTTATCTTCTTGTCTTCTTCTCTCATGCATTCATGACAATCCATTTAGATTACTTTGCATTTGCATTTTAGATTAAATTCATATTTCCTTTCATATATTAATCTTGCATTTGTATTTCCTTTCATAGAATAAATCATGCATTGTTATCATTTAGATTAATTTCCTTTTATGCATTGTTATCATATAGAATAGTTGTCATTTTCATTCATTGAATCTCTCATTTCATGGTGTACTTGCATGGGCACAACTAGGTCAAGCTGAGGGCCTCCATTACAAACATTTGCACTCAATGACTAGAGAGCTATGAGTCAATATTTGAGGCCTCATTCTTGAGAAACCTTGGATGGAATGATTCATAGAAATGTGACACATTTTTATCACATATTTTTGGCGCCCACCGTGGGGCAGAAGATTTGTTTTCTGTCACATAGCTATTTTTCATAATTTATTTTTGGATTTCTATATTTTTTCCATACTTTTGCAGGGAAACTTCGTGCGACATTTTGCAGGTCTGCACGCGAGATTTTGCTGGATTTTGCATTTCCCCGCGTGGCTCTATGCGAATCTTTGTGTGCAACTGTGCAAATTTTTGCGCGACATTCGGCACCAGGCTGTTGGATCTGATTTGTTACTATTTTTTGTTGTCTGATCACTTCTTCGCGTGAGGTTCTGCAAGTCTTCTCATGACATTGTGCGAATCTTCCCGTGGCAGTGTGCAAATCTTCGCCCGATATTCCACACCAGAGATCTATTTTTCATTGATACATTTATATATCTCTATCTTTTTTTTGCTAACCACTAATGTTTACTATTTCTGGTGGTTTGTGATTTGTTGTTGTTGTTGTTGTTGTTGCTATTGCTGATTTGGACTTGCTTGGATAAATAACAAAACGCTCGCGTTGCTTTGGATTTGAGGTATTTTGTTGCATCTCTATAACATTTGGATTTTGGAAATAAAATGAACATCTCATGTGTTTAGCTTGAGTTTTTCTTGCTTTCATAGATCACATTTTCAATTGGTGCTCTAAAAATGGACCTAGATTTGCTTTCTTGCATATATGTTTCACATAGTAATTAGGCCCTGTGAACACTATTTGTGGTGATCTTGAGAGAGTGGGCTTCTTTTTCTTATTTTTTATGTGAAGCTCTTCTTGATGATAGATTCCCTTGTAGGTAGGGAAGGATTTGTTTTTATCTCATTGGTAAACTTGGTTTGGGCTTCAACTTTTGGCGATTCTTTCTCTCTTTGGGGAGATTGGTGTCATTTGTTATTGTGTGAACCTTGGATGAGGTGATTTCAAATTAGTGGGTCAATTAATCTTGTTTGCTATGTTTGGGTGAGGTGAAGAGGCTAGAGGATTATGCTCTTTTCCCTTTTGGGAGAATCAAAAACTTGGAACCCTTGAATCTAAACCAAGTTCCCATGTGGTCCATATTGTGGGTCTTCCTTGTTAGAGAGGGTTAACCATAGTGGACATTCCCTTTATTGGGTAAACCATGTGGACGGAACCTCAAGTGGTAATAGCCATTTTCACCATGGTAGCAACAACTGCTATATAAATGTCCTTGTGGAAGAAATCTCCATGGGTGTAGTTTCTTGTGGGTTGACAGATCTCCTCAGCAGCTCCTGATTGATTAAATTCTCAGACTGTGTCAAAACCTCGGTGTGCTGGGATTGGATTTCACCCACTTGAGATTGCAAAAGTTGCAGAGTCAAGCCATTACTAAGAACCATAGTGCAACCAAATTTTCTTTTCTAGGACTATGTGCGTGATTGGAAAACATTTTGAGAACACACACAAGTAGCATTCTTATGGAGTATAAATACTATGACACTATCCATGTTCATGTGCAAGGTTGCTTTGTCCCTTGCTCATTGTTTGAAGACATTGATTGCTTGAACTCCCTAATTGTTGTATTGCATGTCTAATTCATGATAAAATCTGTTAATGCATCTAGTTGGTCAATCAAAACATTTGAAAATTGAGTTCTATGTCCTTTCCTCGCACGAGAAAACTATTTCTTCATGTCGTTCGTTGCATTTCTTCACGCGGCTCTATGCTAATCCTCACGCGATATTCTACAAATTTACTGTTATCCTGTCACACCAGCCTAGTATTTCTTTGTGCAACTTTGAGCATTTTTTTGCGTGGTCCTGTACAAATCCTCATGTGAGAAAGCATTTTGTCACACGAAACTGTCTGCCAGTGAGCTGTTTGCTGTCATTTTTGAGCCTGTTTAACTTGCTATCTTATCATTTTCAGTTTTCTGGGTTGATCTGGGTCAAATTGGATTACTTACCTCACTGTTAGAAGCTTATTTTTTCTTAGGATTGTTGTATTTGACCTCTTGGATTAGCAATCTTTGATTTCACAAGTGACCTTGCTTGGCGCTTGGTGAGCTAGAAACCATCCTTGTTGAAAAGATAAACCTTTAGATTATTTGAAAACACACTTGGAGATTTTTGGCAGTCTCTTGTCCATCCACTTTCATACAAATTCAATTTCAATTAATATAATTTGGGTAAGACCATCCTCCTTATCCATATGTGCTAGGGTATTTACCTGAATTTATTGGGCACCTCTGTGGCAGTGTTGGCTTACGCCTCTTTGCAATATTCTATCTTATCACCTCTTTTTGGACAAGTTAATGCCTTTACTATCCTAGTTTGGTACCAACATCTCTTAGGGTCATCCTATCATCTAGTACCTTTTATTTCATGCCAGTAACAACAAGATATCAAGTAAATCAAGGAAAATGACCTCAAGTGGTTTTTAACCAATTACCCTTAGTTCAAACTCGCCAAAAACATAAGGAAAAAGAACCCATATTTGATCAATCGCCTAGGAATACTTTGGAAGTGTGGTTTTATTCCAAGAGTCATCTTAGTGAGTTGGGTATCCCCTTAGCATCTTCTCACTCTTCTATGGATATGAGTTACACAATGAATCAGAGAGAGAGGGAAGACAGGGATAAACATCTTGATGACATGTTTGTGAAGTATGGGGATGCTATTTCATCTGGTGGTTCCTCTCATAATAGTAGACTGACCTCACCCCTTATTTCAACAATATATTTAGATGCACACCAAAGGGCTAAGAGAGAGAGAGGTAAGAGACATGCTTATGACGATGAGTTATCACGACATGAGAACCAAGGAGATGAACTTTATGATACTCATATCAATACAACTTATACCAACAACTTGTTTCAAAATTCAAGACCAAGCTCACCTCTTAAAACATCTACCAATTACATGAGTGATAAACTCAAGAGGATTGAGCATGAAAAGAAAGCATTCCAAGATAAACAAGTTCATAAGGAAGAACAAATTAGACGCCTAGAGTTGGAGAGATAGACTTTGATAGAAACAGAAAAGAAAGCCTTTCAAGAAGAGCGAGATAGGCTATTGACCCGACAACTCAATGATCCATTCAACAATATTCATGTTAGTGGTGGAAACAGTTCTCCTCCATCCACTCCTCCTAGGACTCCACAAAGTAGGAGACATTCAAGATCACCATCATGATCTCCTATCCCTAGAGGAAGAAGGGTTTCTAGACATGATCATTATAGGAGACCAACACCTCCTAGGAACTCAAGACAATCCTCACAATGTGCTCATTATGGTTCACAATATAGGGGTAGTATCTCAAGCTTTGATCGCACCTCCCAAGACTTTATGAAAATGCAACAAGAGCCACTTTTTCAACAGTATGCAGAGAAATATTTGGAGCAAAACAAGGATAAGTTCCTAGAGAGCCTAATCAACAAGGGTGCCAGAGTCCCTTACAACTTTGATGTGGATAAAAAGATTAAGAAGCAAGGTCCATCTCAAGAGGAAAAGATCAACGAAATGCAAAGAAAAATGGACAAGATGTTCGCACCTAAGAATTCTTTCTCATCAGACTCGATTTGTCCTAATCCTTTTGATAAGAGTGTTGACATGAAAGAATTTCCTAGAAAGGTTGAAATTCCTCAATATGACAAATATGATGGGAGTGGAGATCCACATGATCATGTGTGCCAATTTTATACCACAAGTTTTGAGTTTCATCAAGATGATTCTTATCTCATGAGGTTATTCCCACAAAGTCTTAAGGGACAAGCAATGGAATGGTTTACTAAGATAAATCCCCTTGTTAAGACTTTCAAAGAGTTTGTTCACAGATTTGTTCAACTCTTTGCATACAATGTTTCAAGATCTATCACCTTGTTGGACTTATGTATCTTAAAGAAGAATCAAGGGGAATCCTTTATTACTTTCTTGCAAAGGTGGAGATGAAAATGCTCTTGCTATTCTAGAAATATTCCTAATAATGAAAAGATTGACATTCTTATTAGTAATTTGGTCCCTGAAATGCGGTATGAAGTTAAGAAAATGGTTTTTGATTCATTTGACACCATGGTTGAGACCACATGTATAATTGAGGATGTTTTAAGAGAACAAGGAATTTTGACTAAACATGGAAATAAAAACAACAATGGTCAAAACAACAACTCTAACAAAGAAAAAGGGAAGAACCAACATTGGAATGGGAACAAACAAGTGGTTAATGATGGGGTTGTGGATTCCTCCCAACCTAAAGATCAACTTGTACTCCACTTATCTAGTACTATTCAAGCTACGAAGCTCAATACATCCACTCAACAAGAAAGTAAGCCAAGCTACCAAGGTAAGGCTAAGAGCAAAAGACGTCAATTTGCAAAACTTGGTGAGTCATATGAGGAAATTTTAAAGAAACTTATGACTAACAATCTGGCACATCTTCAAGATGCTGCGAATTTTTGTATACTAGAAGTTAAACCACATTGGTGGAAGGAGAAATCCTTTTGCATATTTCATAATGGTGTTGGAGATGACATTGAACATTGCTGGAAACTCAAGCATATCATTCAAGATCTCATTGAGAGTGGAAAACTTACAATAAATAGATTGGACACCAATGCCAATCATAAGGCATTCAAAGAACCTTTGCCCAAATATGAAAAGGGGGGAACCTCTAAAGTTAAGAATGGAAAAGTTGAGATCAATTATACTTACACAGACCCGGAGAATATTATCAACATGCTTGAAGTTGTCGAAGAAAATGTTAATATGATGAGTGGAAGAGATCCTTATGGTTATGATCTAGATGAAGACTCTCCTCCTATTTTTTATAAAGAACCCATTGTGGTGCTAAGGGGTCCCAACTCTAGAAGGTCATCTCAAGCCCTTAATGCTATTACCCAAAGTCAAGGTCCCATTGTCATTAAAGGACCCAATTCAAGTCAATCCAGTAAACCTAAGCAAGTGGCATCCAAGCGTGTCACCTTGAAGCCAGCTGTTAATCCTAAGTCAAGCTATAGCCTTGTTGATCAATTACAAAGAACCCCAGCTCAGATTTTGATCTTTGAGCTCTTAGAGTTGTCTCCAAGGCATAAATAAATCCTTGAGGATGCTTTGCGCATGGAAAATATCCCCAACAACTTAGATATTGATCAATTCCAAAATATGGTTAATCACATTGCTACCCCTCATTTCCTTTCCTTTTCAGAAGATGATGATAAAGCTTTGAGCCATCCGCACAATCTTTCCCTTCATATTGAGGTCATGATCCATAGAACCTGTGTTAGGTGCGTGTTGATAGACGGGGGTGCTGGGCTTAATATTTGTTCCTTTAGTCTTTTGAAAGAATTGGGGTATTCTGAGAAAGTCATTGATACTAGAAAAAGAATTACTATCAAAACCTATGATGAGGCAGAAAGAAGTTCCAAGGGGTTGGATGTCCTTCATTTTAGGATTGGCCCTGTTGAAAAGGACATTGTATTTCAAATAGTTGATGCTGGACCGCTTGCGTATAATATCTTACTTGGTAGGCCATGGATTCATGATATGCAAGTGATGTCATCTACCTACCATCAATGTGTTAAGTTCCCCTACAATGGAATAGAGATTTTTATACCTGGGGATAACACTTTATATGTTAATTCAATTTCAACAGGGGCTCATGTTCCCCTCAATAGAGAAGAAGAAGATTTTGATGCTACCTTAGCTGAATGTAAAGATAAGCTTAAGTCAATAGACCTTGGTATGGGGGCTATCAACTCAATTCCCTCACAACATTGCCAGTTTCACCTTGGTCTTATGGCAAGCCTTCACAAGAAAATAAACCTTCCTCTTTAGCTATGACTTTATTTGGAAAATTTGTAGAATCATCAGTGCTTATCCAATATGAGAAAGAGGAGACATTTGTTAGAGACTAGATCTATAAAGAAGGAAAATATATGCACAATGAGAACTTCTCTCCCTCTCCTAAGACTTATGGACAAGGGTATACCTTTGTCAAAAAGATGGGATATCCTGGATATGGCCCTCTTAATCATAATTTGGATGCTAGATTTGAACCTCTTGATCATGCTTAATTTGGACGCAAGTCTAAGAAGCCAGTTGGATTAGGATTTGAAAATTACAACAAGCGCACTAATCCTCTCTTTGAAAAGTTGGATAGTGATGATGAACAAGAGTATATACTTAATTTGTGAAATCAGAAGGATATGTGTGAAGATTGGGTCCCTTCCACTAATCTCCTATAGGGGGATTCAGATATTTCAGTCACCCATGCATCAGTTGCAACTTTAGAACAAGATGAATCAGATATAGAAGATCCTTTGAGAGAGCGTCAATGAAAGAATCTTGTTCATTTAATGGAAAGAGAAAGTGCTACTTTTGATGAAACTGGACCTTCTACATCATGATGTCCCAAACCTTCATGGTGTAAGCATCCTATTCGCAGTTTAGATACAAGTTCTAATGAGTATGAATGGGACTCTTTTTTAGAGCCCTCCACGGTTGATAGAGATATTTATGTTGTTCACACTTATAGTTCCGAGGTAGCCAATGAGTCACGTGTAGGATTAGAGGATTTGAACCCACATGTTTCCTTAGTGGGCGATTCTTCACTTGTTAGGAAGAATCCTGATTTGGGTAGCTTAGAGGGATACTTGACAGACTCTAACTCTTCGGTCACCAGCGATAATATCATTCACATTTACAACCTTGAACCAGTCATTGACTTGCCTCTTTTTCATCCTAACCTCATTTATTGGTCCCAACGCTATCAAGAACTTGAGCTTTTAACATTCCAAAATGATTATGAGATAGCTTGTTATCTAAATGCCATTGAACCTGTAGTCTCTTCCACCAGCAAACCGGCTACCAGCATGATAGAGCCAGACATCAAGCACCTTAGTCACAAGATAAAAAGAAAAGCAAATCAAAAGAATAGGTGTTCTGATGGTGAAAACCACTGTGTGGCGATGTCAAAACCAAAAAAAGTAAAAATAAATGACGTATCCAAGGGTGAAAACCTCTTTGAGGTGCTCAAGGATGAGGTACTTGATCGTCTCCCCAACTATTTTCAAGATAGATCTTTAGTGCTAATTGAACCAACACAAGCAGTTAATTTGGGTACAGATGAGGCTCCATAAATAGTACACTTGGC
This sequence comes from Thuja plicata, assembly GCA_018584345.1. Classification (NCBI taxonomy): domain Eukaryota; kingdom Viridiplantae; phylum Streptophyta; class Pinopsida; order Cupressales; family Cupressaceae; genus Thuja; species Thuja plicata. Next base: position 2,397,897 of record MU223556.1, on the reverse strand, counting down.
TGAGTCCTTGTCACCAACAGAAAAAGAAGCCTACACTAAGTTCTTACATACCAAGAAGATCAATTTTGCATGGACTTATTCAGATATGCCACGATTGGACATTAATCTTATTATGCATCACTTGTCCATAGCTCCAAATGTCAAACCAGTTAAACAGAAATTGAGAAAGATGCATCCTCACATAGCTCTCCTAGTCAAAGAAGAATTAGAAAAACTCCTTGGTGAAAAATTCATAAGAGCTATTGCCTATGCTGAATGGATATCAAACATTGTACCAGTTTCCAAACATGACAAATCCATTCGAGTTTGCACACATTTTAGAGATCTCAATAGAGCATGCCCAAAGGATGAATTTCCACTCCCCAATATAGACATGATAGTAGATATGACTGCGGGTTATGAGATTTATTCCTTAATGGATGGTTTTTCTAGATACAATTAGATTAAGATAGCTCTTGAAGATCAAGAAAAGACTGCGTTCACTTGTGCATTGGGTACCTATTGTTGGAACGTTATGCCTTTTGGATTAAAAAATGTAGGAGCCACCTATCAATGAGCTATGACAACTATTTTTCATGACATGATGCATAAAAATATGGACGATTATGTGGATGACACCTTGGCCAAGTCTAAACAAAGAGATACACACTTAGATGATTTAGAAGTCATTCTAGACCGCATGGAACAATTTCAACTAAGGTTAAATCCTAAAAAGTGTGCATTTGGAGTCACCTTTGGAAAACTCCTTGGATTCATTATTTTAGCAAAAGGAATAGAGGTGGACCCTGAAAAAGTCCAAGCAATCATCGATATGCCACCTCCTAGAAATATTAGTCAAATGAGGAGTCTTCAAAGACGTCTTCAATCTACAAGGAGATTTATTTCACAATTGGCAGATAGAGCTCAACCTTTCAACAAGAACTTACACAAAGGAGTCAAATGTGTTTGGAATGAGGATTTTCAAAAGAGCATAAATCAAATCTAGAAGTACTTGGAAAATCCTCCTATTTTAATGCCTCCTATCCCAGGGAAACCACTCATTCTATACATTTCAATGACAAAATCTTCCTTGGGGGCATTACTAGCTCAACTTGATGAAAATGGGAAAGAAAGAGCAATATACTACATTAGTCATACTCTTGTTTCATATGAGGTTAACTACACTAGCATTGAGAGATATTTCCTTGCTGTTGTGTTTGCTTCCCATAAGTTACGACATTACATGCTTGCGCACACTATACACCTCATAGAAAAAATAGATCCACTCAAGTATTTGCTAAGTATGGCTACCCTCATAGGTAGACTTGCTAAATGGATGATGATACTTTCAGAGTTTGACATAGAGTACATTGAGCGTAAAGAAATCAAAGGACAAGCTATAGTAGATCAATTGGCTGATTTTCCATTGCAAGATAATGCACCTATTCAAGTTGACTTCCCAGATGAGCATCTCATGTATATGACTGAAAGAACATGGAAGATGTTCTTTAATGGATCTTTTATGCAAAATGGTTCAGGAGCCGGTGTGTTGTTTGTTTCTCCTCATGGGTACACAATCCCTAAGTCTTATAAATTATTGTTCCCATGTACAAATAACATTACTGAGTATGAAGATTTAACAAATGGATTTAAGATAGCCATAGAATGGAGAATCACAGAGTTACACATCTATGGAGATTCACAACTGATAATCAACCAAGTTAATAATGAATATCAAACAAAATATGAGAAAATGGTTGATTCCTTGAAGAGATACTTCACATTTGTCACATTTCAGGAAATCCCTAGAGTAGAAAACAAAGCAGCTGATGCTATGGCTACACTTGCTTCACTCCTTCAGCTAGATCAACATGAATCAAGATTTGAATTCCTGGTGGAAGAGCTACAACACCCTATCTTTGAATCCCAAGAAAGCCATATTATTTTTACCCTTGTTGGTCATGAGTCATCTCGTTATGGTTCTATTTACTCATACCTTCGTGATGGTATTATACCTAAAACCTTTAACTGATCTAAATGCAGAAACCTTACCCAAAATGCCTCTCGCCATTCCCTTATCGCTGGTGATTTGTATAGGAGGGTTCTCTATGGAACATTTCTTAGATGCTTAGAAAAGGAAGAATTCAACCGATCGTTAGTTGATATCCATGAGGGCATCTATGGGGGACATTCCAATGGTCTTGCCATGGCCCGAAGGTTGCTTAGGGCGGGGTACTATTGGCCCATGATGTAGATTGATGCAGTAGCTTTTGCAAATTCATGTGAAAAGTGTCAAAAACATGGTAACCTGATACATGCTCTAGGCAAGGAGCTCATTCTTTCTATATCTCATTGGTCATTTCAATGCTGGGCCTTTGACCTTGTTGGGCAGATTCATCCCAACTCATCAGGTGGACACAAGTTTATTATTACTGCTACTGATTACTTCACTAAATGGGTAGAAGTTGTGCCACTTTCTGTTGTCTCAGGAAAGATAGTTTCTCTATTCATTTTGAACCATATCATCTGTCGATATGGAGTGCCTTCCGAGATTATCACTGACAATGGAGGCCAGTTCAAAAATAAGGACCTTAAACAACTCTGCAAGAAATTCAAGATTAAACAATATTGGTCCTCCATTTACTTCCCACAAGGAAATGGTCAAGCAGAGGCATCAAACAAAACCATTCTTAAAATCTTGCATAGAATAGTCTGTAAGAATGGTAGAGATTGGCATTTTCAGATAAATCCAGCTTTGTGGGCCTATAGAATGATTATTTGTACTCCTACTGGGGCTACTCTTTTTTCCCTTGCATATGGTGTTGAAGCAGTGTTACCTTTGGAGGTTGAGATTCCTTCACTTAGATTTTCTCTCCATGGTCTAGTTACAGATGAAGACTACCGCGCCATGAGACTTCAAGAGTTAGAACTTCTAGATGAGAAACATCAAATATCATTTGACCATATGAGGGTTTATCAAAAGTGCATGTCCAAAGCCTTCAACAAAAAGGTTCGCCCTAGAGAATTCCAAGTAGGAGATCTTGTCCTACGTGAAAATCCTAAGAATCAACAACATAAAGATCAAAAGGGCAAATTTGAACCTAATTGGCTTGGACCTTATATTATTACAATAGCTTTTGGAATAGGTGCTTATTTACTATCTACAAAGGAGGGAGAATAGCTCCCTGATCCTATCAATGTCTTTCACCTAAAGAAGTTCTATCCATGATGCCCATTCTGTTTGGGGGCACCCTTTGTACATAATTATTAATCTTAAAAAAATTCCCAAAAAATGATATATTGTCAAAAATTCTAAAAATCAGAAAATGTCCTGAAAAAATGATCATCTTAGTGAAAACCTAGCAATAGACACTTTGATGTATCTCCAAAAAAAAATTATATATTCCAAAAATACAAAAAAAATCAAAAATTTAAAAATTCAAAAAAATAGAAAAAGTGCCTTGGTGAAAACCTGGAAACAGGCGCCTTGGTAGCAAAAAATTCAAAAAAAATTAAAAAAGTCATGAAAAAAAAAGAAGAAAAAAAATGAAAAATGAAAAAATTGTAATAAAATCCAAGTGGTGAAAACTTGGAAACGGGCACTACTTGAGGCCTTTGCACCCTTGTTTCTTAGCACGTGTCCTTGACACTTAGCCTTTCTCCATCATGCCTTGTCCTTGTTGCCTTGGTCTGGAATTGGTCTTGGTCTTTGTCTAGGGGGCATACCTATGTTATCTTTGGTCTCTTGGATGCATTTGTCTTTAGGACGCCTCGCAAATGGTGTTTTTCAATACCACCCCAACTATAATTTTTAATACAACTCCTGGCATCGAGTATTTTTCAACACTTATTGGTTTGGTCTTACCCAGTTTTGTCATGTGGTTTTACCTGCTTGTGAGCATTCAATCCTTATCCTCGGAACTCAGTATCAGTTAACACACTTAAATTTTTAAACACAACACTTAATGCTTGAGCTATGTCATGATTTTTTTTGTGTGCTGACTGTTATTGATTTTCATTGAGTGTTCTTGTCTCATAAGTCTCTCTATGATGCATAGCTAGAGGACTTGGGGCATGGAACATGTTTTTATTTTCTTCCTGCTTTATGCTTCACTATTTTTGCACAACCGTTATGCTAGTCATCCTGGCCTTTGTGCCTTGATGCGAGCGTGATTTTGCTATATTAAATTGGGTAAGCTAACATCACAGCCATCTTGACCTTTATGTCTTTGATGCTTATGTTAGAATCTTTCCACATTCCAATCTGATATAAATCACATTCATATCTTCATAGTTGCGCTTGTGACTAGTGATGATTGTGTGATTTTCTGATGTCCGTTAATAATGGCCCAATGATGAAAATAAGTTCTTTAACATTCTCTTATGAATTATGAACATAAAGTCCTATGCTACAGTTTCTCTATTGCAAGTACACCTTTGCATTTCCATGTAGCTTGCATTGTTAGACGTCATGTTAGTTTGCATTTTTAGGCTACATTATGAGTTTGAGAGGGTTTTCCTTCATCTTTCTTGTGGACTTTTAATCAATTGTGATCACGTTCTAATCTTCATTTCCTTATCTTCTTTCATGATCTCAATCAAAATTTTCTATCTTAAACAGTTGATTGGTTTTGGGGCATTCTCTTTCTTAAGGAAAATTCTCTTTCTTCTCTCCATTTCTTTCCATCTCTTCCTACCTTCTATCTTCCATTCACTTTCACCCTACTTCTTTTCTTCTAATTTAACCTTGGGGAATAATATTTCGTGCTTGATGATCTACCTTGGTTCTTTGATCCTTATATCTTTCATCTTACATCAAGAACCTTATCTTTAGTTCAATTTGATCAAATTTACCAATTTGTTCTTTCTCCTCTATCTCGCTTGAATTTCGATCACGAGGGGGTAGTACCTATCAAACTTCAATCCTTGATTTCGCTTTATCAATCCTATCATTTACTTCGCTCGGGGCAACCTTGCTTGAGATTCTTATCTCAAACATGTCAATTACTTATTTATAACGGTGTTGACCTTGTCTTTTTCAATCTGCTTATCTTTGTTCTGATGTCAATTACTTATTTACAACGGTGTTGATGTCTGTGTTGTTTTGTGATCCCAAATCAATCTCACACTTCAACTACATTATTTGACTACATGTGTTCCCAAAATGATCACACATTAGTCAAAGAGGGGCAAATGTATGCACCCTAAAATGGTCACCTAGACTGTGGGCCCCATTTATCATTTTAATCAATTTATCAATTTCCTGAATCAATGACTTGCAATATTTTCAATTCAAATCAATTTTCGTGATCAAATCGTAATTAATTCAATTATTTCAATATTTCCTAAGGTTTGATCATTTCATCAATAATCTTATTTAATTAAAAGAAAATATCTCTTAAATAAAATAAAATTGTTTAATTAAAGGAAAATCTCTTTTAATTAAATGATTTTATCTTGTTTAATTAATATCCCTTTTAAATAAATAAAATAATCTTATTTAATTAAAAGAAATAAAATAATCTTATTTAATTAAAAGAAATAAAATAATCTTATTTAATTAAAAGAAAATATTTCTTTTAATTAA
>MU223556.1:2381709-2392281 GCA_018584345.1 Thuja plicata | reverse complement strand
CTTTCTTTTAATTAAATGATTTTATCTTGTTTTAAAATCCCTCTTTTAATTAAATAATATTATCTTATTTAATTAAAAATCCATCTTTTAATTAAATAAATAAAATCCTCACTTAAAGCTCTTTTTTTGATGAAACAAGGAAATAAATCAAATAAAATTAAATAAAAATTCCTTTTTCTCCACTCTTTCCTAAGTGGTGGGATTTTTTGCCTCTTAATCATAGCCTTTGATTTTGCCTCTTGAAGATTTAAAACACATGGATCAACCAAGATTTAATCTCCACCATTGCTTTAAAAGCCTCTTAATCTTGACCGTCCATTATTCTTTATAAAGAAGTCTCTCCTTCTCATCTGAACATCCCAGGTTTTTATTGTTATGCTGCAGGTTTGGAGAGAAACTTTGGAGGAGAATTTGAGCACTTGAGCTTGGATATTGCAACTTCTATCTTCTTGTCTTATTCTCTCATGCATTCATGACAATCCATTTAGATTACTTTGCATTTGCATTTTAGATTAAATTCATATTTCCTTTCATAGATTAATCTTGCATTTGTATTTCCTTTCATAGAATAAATCATGCATTGTTATCATATAGAATAGTTGTCATTTTCATGCATTGAATCTCTCATTTCGTGGTGTACTTGCATGGGCACAACTAGGTCAATCTGAGGGCCTCCATTACAAACCTTTACACTCCATGACTAGAGAGATATGAGTTGATATTTGAGGCCTCATTCTTGAGAAACCTTGGATGGAATGATTCATAGAAGTGTGACACATTTTTATCACACAGTAACCAGGTTATAGAAGGCGACTAGCAAACAAGGTGACAAGATGACAACAAGAAGATAAAAAGAGGTTCAGTGTGCATAACAAAGTTAGAATTTTAGGGAGTGAACCTAGGAGGGTGTTGGAGACATACTCAGGTGTCTTCAACTCAGATGGCTTGTACTTCAGAGGTCCACAAGGCATAATCTTATTGTCTTAGAGACTTGGTAACAATGTTCTTCAAGTTTGGTAAAAAGACAGATGGCAAATACAATGGTTGTGGTGGATTTGAATGTTTGAGTGTTATAATGATGCTATAGGATGTTCTTCAAGTATGTGCTTGATGAATTGGCGATACACATGGATCATAAGGACTAGATTGGTGGATTTTTTGGTCAATAATAATATTTTTATTATTATTCATGTTCTTTGTCAACTTAGTTGGTAAATAATGTTGTGCAAGTGCTAAACTGTGAAATATTTTGAGATCTATGAGCTCAAAGTGGTGATTTTATGTCGTGGCCATTATTTGACAGTCAGAGATGGATTTGCGCATAAGATTTGGCATGATAATTTGAAGATATGGTGAATTAGGTATGGTTGACCTATTTCTTGGTATAAGATGATGAATTAGGGAAAAACATATTAGGCACGGAAGTGGAAGATTGGTTGCGAATGCCAGAGATTTCTTACAGAGCACTTGTGAAGATCTCTTAAAGGATAAGTTTCTCATCTGAAGGAGTTGAAGAGAACTGGATCAGAGATCTTGGTTCTGCTTAAATGAAACTGACTTTGGCATAAGATAGATGTTATCTAGTTTACAAATAGTTGTAGATCATTGTAGTGATTGGATTGTAAGGAAATGAGCCTTCCTTAGGGTTGTAACCCGAGGCTTTTCATTTGAGCAGATACTCTAGGCAGTGAGCTTGAATGCATGTACATTCCCCACATATTATAATAAGGTTATACTTATAACAAGGTATTTTCTTATTGTGGGTAAACAACCCCACCATGGTTTTTCCCCTTACAGGGTTTCCATGATAAATTTTTTGTCTAATTGTGTGGATGATATTCTGAATTGTGTATGCATGAATGTTTCACATTTCATTCAGTTACATCAGAAATAAGAGCGTTTAAAAGGATTTTTAAGAACTAATGTTTTATGGAGTATAGCCTTGGGGACAACTAATTCACCCCCCACCTCTTAGTTGTTATTGCCATATTAGCAATAATTGGTATCAGAGATTGGTCCCTTGAAGGAATTCTAACTGCTTGAGAGAGATCATATATGGAAACTTAAAATAATGACAGTCCTAGGTTTGAAGGAAATAACTACCCTATGTGGATAGTCCTCTTTACATTACTGCTAGGGGTGTTGGTATTCCTTCCCATAGTGTTCTTGTTGATTCCACTTTCATGGTGAATGTTATAACTGAAGATCATGTTTTTAGTAAACATTTGCAAAAAGATTCCTATGATAAATTTGATGTCCTAATTCAAACTTCCAATGGTTTCCTTTACCCTCGTCATGGTTCTATATCTTTTCCTATGGACCTTTGTGGTAAGATTGTGGATACTACCTTTACATTTATTCCTGCCTCTGATCAATTTCAAGTCAAGCTTGGTATTCGTTGGTTGTCGTCCATGTTGGTTGTAACTTCTCCTATTCACAAATGTCTTAAATTCCCTCAATGATGGTGAGATCAAGACCATTAACGATAGTATTTACCATCCTTCTCGGCCTTGAGACTGTGTTGACCTTGATTTCTTTTGGCCTTCTATACCTCAATCACCTCCAAATCATTTTGATTCTTTTACGATCATACCAAGCCTTCACAACCAATAATATTTATGAACTTAGTAATCCCAAAGTTGATCCTAGTCATGTTCTTCTTCCTATACCACCAACTCCTCCTTTATCAACTTTTCCACCTACTATTCTCCCACCTAAAGAAGAAAATGAACCTATATTAATTGATCCCACTCCACCTTAAATATCTAGCAAGACCAAACATAATCAACATGCTCATTATCTTTGTCACAAGCATCAAGCTAGAGCCTATGCACGTATCTCTCAGAATCTTTCTTCACCTCATACACCTCCTACATCACTTTCCTTTGATCAACCTATTCTTGAACCTATAGAGGAAGTGAATAATATCAAAGTTCAAATGGATAAACATGATGATTATATTCGTATCTTAGATTCTATTACAATTGATCTTGATGAAGAAGATACTCTTGATGATAATGTTATTAATACTAAAAATGATATACATGCTAGTGATTCTGATGATTATGAGACTATTGATCTTGATAATGATTTTCTAGCTATGCTTTCACAATAATTATCAATAACTCCTAGCAACGAACACAATGACCTATCTTTACAAAATGGTCCTTGTTTAGAGCTGGATATTGTTCCTTATATTGTGTTTAATGTTGCCTCTCTTTTGAGTTTCTCACCTTCTCTAAACACTACTGAACGAAATGGGGGGGGGGGGGGGGGTAGGCGATGTGCTTGACTTGCTCCTCTTGCATGGCATCCCTTTTTGTGTTTTCATATTGTAATATGCTTCCCCCGCGATGTCCTTCTTGTTATATGTTTTATTTAGATTTCTTTAAATGACCCTTGTTGCTCTGTTGGTGCAAGGTGATAGAGGAATAAAAAATGTCATCCTCATTCTTGTTTTTAACTCTTACGTGTCTTTCTTCCATTGTGTCATAGTTCTACTTCCTTTGGGGAATGTTGATATTTCATTTAGAGATAATATTTCATATATTCTCATATGATCAAAATGACCCCAAAGTTGGTAGAACCCTCTTGTTTTTTTTTTCATGTGCTCATTTCCCTTGATGTGTCCTTTCTTGGGGGCATTTCATGGTGTAAACATCTCTAGTGGATGCATGTATGCTTCGTTAAAGTCATTGCTCCCATTAAGCCATTTGGAATAGATTTAATGTGGGGGCATACACTCCACTCACATTTTTCACACACGGACTATGTTTGGTGATCTTATACATTTGGATCCCTTGTGAAACACAAATCCATAATGCTTGATCCCCGCACTTGCATCTTTCGATCCCGTAAGGACACACAAATCCTTATGTTTGGATCACTTTTTGTTGAATTCCTCTTTTGGAGACATAAATCCTAAGGATGAATCCTTGATGGGTTGACTAGTGTGGCACATAAACCCATTAGAATATTAATGTCATCTTTTACAACATGCCTTTTTGTGTGATTCACGGGTAAGACAAGCATTCTTACTAGGTCGAGGCAATCACACCCCCCTTTTCCTTTGTTTGGCAATGTCTCTCTTGTCTTAAATTTGGGTTTTATTAGGACTCAAGTCACTTGGGGGCTTGACATTTACTTGTCTCCTTAGCTTTGATGAGATCATCTCATGTATTTGATCTGCTTTACTATGAGTTTGAGTTTGTCTCATACTCCTGCTAAAGTGGGGGCTAAATGTACCGTCTTAAAATTTATCACCCATTAATTTGGCTGTTGAAAGACCTTTTTAGGCTCCATTTTAGTGATCTCCTCGAACATGGAGGTATTTATGTTTGATTTTCCATTTTTTGTCCATTTTATTGCACCCCTGAGATATTGAGGCTTTTTATGTGGATTGTGCCTCTTGGGGTACAATTCAAAGTCAACTTGTACTCCAGCATTAGTTTCACAGGAACTCAAGCCCATTTCGGGGTTTTTCATATTTTCTCACCCAGTGTAGTCAGCCCTTTTTGTTTTGACGCCCAAAATTGGTATAAAAGGAGGCCTACTCATTTCATTTTCTCATCGACATTCTAGACAAACAAGTTCTATGTCTATTACATCCAAATTTTACAAGAAAAATCCATTCGATACACAAGTTCTAGATCTATTACATGCTTGAGCCATCAATTGTAAGCTATCAAGTTCAAGGTGCATTTTAGGAGTTCAAGAAAAGCAAGGATTCATTGAAGGCATTCATTCCATCCAATCAAACATGCATTTCTCTTTCTTCATTGAAGATAGTGTAGTTGGCCATCAACGAAGGAGATCTACACCATCTACATTGCACAAACATTAAAGAATACTTACATCCATGATCTATTATTTGGCATTTGTAGATCTACCACATTTGTGAAAACATTCACCACCCTACATTCTACATACAAGCATTCATACATCTTTTTGGGTAGTGGATTCAAATCCATCCATGAAGGTTTGACAAACAAGGTGAATATTTACATTTGTCTTACTTTTACATGATTTTATTTAAATTTAAGGTTAATCCCTAAATGGGGGCTTCACCAAGGTAAGCCTCTTCCCCACAAAAAATTCCATTTTTCTTGTGTGTAGGAGCAGATTTGTAGGTTTCCAAGTTTTCAGGACCGAATTCGGCTGATTTAGGATTACAGTTTCCATCAAACATTCAGATCTTAGATTTTTGGATAGTGGAGGTATAGGTCAAACTCAACCTATACCCAAGTGCGATATGTACCTTCCAATTTGACCTATTCGCAAGACCTTCAAATTTTTATAGTTAGCGGATTTTAGCTTGTAGGTTCCAGATCTAGTGTGGTTTTAGTTTTTGTTGCAGTCTACTACTCCATTTTCATATTTGATCTTGTGACCTCTACTAGTCCTCAAGGTGAGTACAATTTCCTCTTTGTCATTTCATAACACTTACTTTGAGATATTAGATTAGATCTTTTTATCTACTTGGTTGTTACATGTGCTTCTATTTTACTTGCATTCCATTTAATCAATCAACTAGCCTTAGGTCATTTAATCAAACACAAACAATCTCAATTGGCATTAATCAATATCAATCAAAAAAAAATAAAGGGAAATTTCCATAAAAGAAAAAGTAAATTTTAGATATTCACCCTTGAAAGGACTTGAATTTTGCATTAGTACCCCTATATCTGTTAGGGTTGTGCTAATCTAATTTGGGTTCTCTTGAAGGTTATATTTGGGGATCCATCTTTCTCTTCCCCTAATGTTCATAAAAAATTAAGTGGTTTAACATTGATGCATGCATATAACACTTATCACCACCTCTTCTCTTTTTTTATCTTATAGGATTGACGCCATTTCTTTGCAATTTTCTAGGTAGATCTGAGAACTTGGGGAACTTTTTCAACCAGCTAGTCCAATACAGACCACCATCCTTCTTAGGCAATGTCAGATATCTCCCTTCTCTTGTCTTGACCTCTATATTTATGCATTTTCTGTTGCATAATTTTTTGGAGCTATACCATGGCTTGTGTGGGCAATTTCTACTTTGTACTTTATTTTGTATCAAAAGAATGTGTAATTTGCAAACATGTGTAAAATTTTTAATTCTATAGTATATTTGAAATAAATAGGAAATTATTTTAATTCTTCATTTACTTTTCATTTTACTTTTTGTACTTTCATTTCAGTTCAAACACAACACCTAAAACTTTAAAAGTTTAAAATGAATCAAATGTACCTTAACCATAGTTGATTAGGTACCCAACTCTGCCAATTTGAGTTGGATGCAAAAATTAGTAAAACCTTCTAGTTCCAATTTGCCATTTGAGACCATCTTTAAGAAGATATCTACATTTAATTATATTGTTCCATATTTTGAACCAGATGGGAGGGCAGCTGAGTTAAGAACTTTATAAAATCATTCATGATTTAAATACTTTTCCCTCATGATCCTACACCAGTCAACTTTTCTCTCAGCTAGCTTCCAACCCATTTTGGCGATCAATCCTTTATTCAAATTGGTTAGCTTTATAATCACCAAACCGCCTTGGTACTTTCGGTGGAAAACAATGTCCCAGTTGACAAGAGGTATCCTTTTTTTCTCTTCTAGAACCTTCCATAGGAAAGTCCTTTGGGTTCTCCCTAGTTTTTCTGCCATAGCTCCTAAGATTTTAAAAAGGTAAAGGAAGTAGACCAATATCCATGAATGCAAGTAGTAAGCAGTTGTAATTTACCAACGCTACTAAGGAGCTTTCCCTTCCAACAAGCAAGTTTGCTCTGAATCCTTTCAAGGGCGTTATTCTATAAAGTAGGGGTAACCTCATTAATAGTGAGGGGAGGCCAAGATAAGTACCTATAAGAGTAACACATTGACAACTCAAAATGTCCATATTTTTTTCTTGAAGATCCACCTTGGTGTTAAAAAAAATATCTTACTTTTTTGGTAATTGATACATTGGCCAAAGGCTTGAGCATAGTCTTGGAGGAACCTTTTCCATTCTCTATATTCAACCACTGAAGATTTTCCAAAGAGAAAAGTATCATCCATAAACTATTGAAATAGAGGGGGGTAGAGAGGAGACATGTCTAATTCCTAGAATTATATTAGTGCTAGATAAGTTCAAAACATTCCTGCTAAGAACCTCAACCAACATGATGAATAGGTAGGGTGATAAAGGATCACCTTGTTTAATAGCTTTTATAGCATTGCAGAACCCCCATGGTATGCCATTGACCAAGATAGAATAATGGATCATCTCAACACATTCTTGAACAATTCTAATCAACTTATCATTGAAGCCCAACTTAGCTAAAACCTTGTAAAGGAATTTCCATCTAACTCTATCATAAGCCTTGGAGATGTTCAGTTTGAAATCCATACCTTGATTTTGAATTTTTTCCATCGAGTAGATTTTCTCATGAGTTTCAATAGAAGCTTCAAGAATTTTCCTACCTGGGACAAATCCCTTTTGACTGTCCTCGATACATTTGTCAAGGAGAGGCTTCATCATGTTGATCAACACTTTTGAGAATATTTATAAATTGTGTTATAGGGCTAAAATCAGTTATAGACCCTGGCTCCAATATTTTGGGGACAAGAGATATATTGGTTTAATTCAAAAAATTTAACAGCTTTCTAGTTCTAAATAAGTCTCTGGTTGTTGTGGTCACATCATAGCTAACATGTCGCAGAACTCCTGGAAAAAGGTAGGAGGAAAATCGTTTGGTCTAGGGGCCTTGTACGCACCCATTGCAAACACTACAACCTTAACTCCATCTTCTGAAATAGGGGATAAATTTTTTTTATTATCATCCTCACAAAAAATAGCAAAAAGGTGGTCTAATAGTCTATCTTTAACATTAGATTGATTACTCCCATAATATGCATATATTTGCCTTAAGTATTATGTATACATTTCACTAATTTTAACTTTGTTAGTTACCTGTTGATTGGATTCATTTAGCAAACAACATATAGTGTTCCTTTTTGTGTTTGCTAGCCAGCATGTGGAAAAAAATAGTATTATATCACCCTCCTTCATCCATTGACCCCTAGATCTTTGCTTCCAATAGATTTATTCTTTACTCAGATTATATTTTCACTTCTTCCTCCAAACTTCATCTTCTTTGTGCAGTGCTTGAGACAAATTACCATTGGCCGTAAAGTTTTGAAATCATACTAATTTTTGTCCCCAATCACCTTTTTCTATTTGAAAATATCACCAAAATTGGATTTGGACCATCCCTTAACTTCTATTTTGATGAGATCAAGTTTCAAGGGTATTTTGTGCATGGTTGAACCTTGGACCAAGGATCTCCACTAGTGTTGAATGTAGTCTTGAAACTCTAAGTGAGTTATCCATGTGATTTCAAATATGAAGGGTGTGGGTTGGAGAAAGGTTTATTCATCCACTGAAGGAGGATGGATTTATGTTTTGAAATAGTTATGGAGAGTGAACTAAGAGAATTATTGCATCCCAAGTCCCACCGGACTGAAATAAGGACCATATCTAACCTAACCTAAATTAAGTGATTTCATTTCGTATTATTGGACCAGGTAAAAGGATTACCTTTTAGTTCCAAATCAAGAAGATGATACCTATTGACAAAGTTGCAGAGTAAATTTTGAAGAGGTTCCAAGTGCAGTTGTCAATTTTGAATGTAACAAAAAGATAACTATGAGAAAACACATAGCCTTCCCTAGTAACTTTATTTTGATTCAACATAGTTGCAACTCCACCAAATGCTCCATTAGCTTCACTATAGAAGAAGTTTTGGAATATTTTCATGTTGGATGTGTTTTCATTGATGTCAACATATCAGATGAATCAAAGGAACTAGAGGAATTGATCAGATGGTCTATTTGATTGTTGCTAACTTAACTACTGCAAGTTAGCTAGTGGAACAATATGTTCAGAGGTCCAATGAGAATCATATATTACAGATATGAATTCTCACACATGGGATATTGTTTAAGAAGGTTAGTACTTAGTTCACTCCAAGTTTCAAAGGATATCATGAAGATTTGGGCATGATTCAAGGTCAGGATTGGTGACTGGAAGACTGGTCGACATACAACATTGACAAAAAGATGAAAAGAGGTTCGGTGTGCACAATCAAGTTAGAATTTCATGGAGTGAACCAAGGATTGTATTGGGGACATACTCAGGTAGCTTTAACTCAGAGGGTTTTTACTTTAGAGATCCATAAGGCATAATCTTATCATCTCAGAGACTTGTTGACAATGTTCTTTAGGTTTGGTGAAAAAGAGTTGAAAAATCCAATTGTTATGGTGGATTTGAATGTTTGAGTGTTTATAATGATGCTAAAGGATGTTCTTGAAGTATGTGTTTGATGGGTTGGTGATAAACATGGATCAAAAGGATCATATTGGTGGATTTTTTAGTCAATAATAATATTTTTATTATTATTCATGTTCTTGGTCGACTTAGTTGGTAAATCATGTTGCGCAAGTGGTAAATCATGAAATATGGGTGTGTTATGATCTTGAGGTGGTTGATATAGGTTGTGGCTATGATTTGATAGTCAGAGATGGATTTGACTCAAGATATTTGACCCATTAATTTGAAGAGATGATGAATTAGGTTTTCTCGACCTAGTTCTTTGTATAAGATGATGAATTAGGGAAAATTCAAGCTGCAGATCATGGATGCGAACGCTAGAGGTGTCTAGAAGAGGAAGAGCCTGATTCAATGTTGATCAAAATTGTTTCAACAAGGGGTTGATGAAAGATATACATTGTGCTACATTGGATATGTATCATACATAAGGTAGATGTCAAATACACAGTTTACAAAAATATAGATTATTGTAGTGATTAGATTGTAAGGTAGTGAGCCTTCCTTAGGGTGGTAGCCTGAGGCATTTGATTTGAGTAGTGATCTCTAGGCAGTGAGCGTGAATGCATGTGCATTCCCATATATTGTAATAATTTTATACTTCTAACAAGGTGTTTACTTATTATGAGTAATCAACCCCACCATGATTTTTACCCTATAAGGGTTTCCACAATAAAAAATAAAAAATAAAAAAAACTTGTGTCAAGTGTGTGGATATAATTCTGATTTATTTATGCATGCATATTTTTCTTCCAAGTAATTAGATCTAAAATTAGGGTATTTATGTTTGAAGGGTTTTAAGGACCAAGAGATTACAATTCAAAGTTTCTCGAACAACTAACTCCCCCCTCTTAGTTATTCACCTCCATATTAACAACAATCAATATCAGATACAGGACCCTTGAAGGAAACTTAACAACTTAAGGGAGATCTGATATGGCAGTTTATAAGAAGGATATTCCAAGGTTTGAAGGCACAAACAGCTCTATATGGAAAGGTCAGATGATCACTCATCTCATATGCATTGGAGAAGATTACTGAACCACTCCAAAAATGATGATCTTAACTCCTCCCACGAAGAGATAGAATATTCAGGCAAACATGAGAACCACCATCTTGCATCATCTATCAAAGACTGGATAAACAATTTCATAACGCTATCCTCACATTCAATGTCAAAATCTTCAATTAAATCCATGAACTTTTTACAATGCTT
>MU223556.1:2345846-2357093 GCA_018584345.1 Thuja plicata | reverse complement strand
AAGTGAACCTCAACAAGTCAATGTAGAACAAGCACCTCTTTTCACTCAATGGGTAGGTGAACCTTGGGTACCTTTGTGGGTGGGAGATTCTAACCTAGTGTTTAATCCACATGCTTTCTTTCCCATAAAAATCTTAGAGGACTCTGATGGAGAAGATTTTGATCCTTCTTCCATGGACCATCTTGAAGAAGCACATGTCATAGACCGTGATGATACAATGTATAAAACATCAAACAAATTCATGTCCTTAACTCCTTCAAATGAAATCCCATACAATGAATCCTTTTCCTTAATGCATCCCAAACTTATTTATTGAGATCTTTCCGAGCCAAATGACTTACTCTACTTCCCAAATGACAATGCAATGGCCTTATACCTCAATGCGGTTGAACCCAATTCTTCCACTAATGAATTTACTCTGGACATGGTGGTAGGGGTAGGTTTTCAACCTCTTAATCCAAAAAATGAAGAGAAAATATACACAAAAATGAGAAGGTCTAGTGGTGAAAACCACCATGTGGCAGTGCTAGACCCAAAAAAAGTAAAAATAAAGGATGTTTCCGAAGGTGAAAACCCAACTGTGGCACCTAAGGGAGAGATGTTGGACACCTTACCAGTTCATGAAGATGAAAGATCACCTATACTTATTGAACCCATAGAAAAGGTTAACATTGGAACAGAAGAAGATCCTAAATTCATTCACTTGGCAGCATCTTTGAGTCCCTTGGAGAGAAAAGAATTCATTGAATTCTTTCAAGAAAAACAAATCAAATTTGCATGGTCATATGCTGATATGCCTAGATTAGATCCAAGTTTCATCATGCACCACTTAAATGTGAAACCAGGGGTTAAGCCCGTCAAGCAGAAGTTGAGAAAAATGCATCCACATGTAGCCCTTTTAGTCAAAATCGAATTGGAGAAATTACTCAAGGTAGGATTTATAAGAGTAATAGCATATGCAAAATGGATCTCCAACATTGTACCAATTACCAAACATGATAAAACCATAAGAGTTTGCACAAATTTTAGAGATTTAAACCTTGCTTGTCCAAAAGATGACTTTCCATTACCTAGCATTGATGCTATTGTGGATCTCACTACATGTCATTCTATGTTTTCACTTATGGATGGATTTAGCGGGTATAATCAATTTCACATTGCACCTGAGGATCAAGAGAACACAGCCTTTACATGTCCATGGGGTACTTTTTGTTGGAATGTAATGCCCTTCGGTCTCAAAAATGCCAGAGCCACTTATCAAAGAGCAATGACTACCATTTTCCATGACATGATGCACACCTCTATGGAAGATTATGTGGATGAAATTCTAGGTAAGTCCCATAAAAGAAAAGACCATTTATCTATACTTAAAATGATTTTTACAAGGCTAGAACAATTCAAAGTAAGACTCAACCCAAAGAAATGTGCTTTTTTGGTACAATATGGAAAACTCCTAGGATACATTGTTTCAGCAAAAGGCATTGAAGTAGATCCTGAAAAGGTACAAGCAATAATGGACATGGAAATTCCAAAGAATATTAGTCAAATGAGGTCACTTCAAGGAAGTCTTCAATCTATAAGGAGGTTCATTTCTCAATTGGCAGAAAAATGCCATTCTTTCACCAGATTACTACTTAAAGACACCATCTTCACATGGGATGAGGAGTGTGATAAAGCCTTTACATTGTTGAAAACATACTTGATGAACCCACCTATCTTGATGTCACCTATTCAAGGAAAACCTTTGTTACTCTATATTTCAGCAATGAAAAGATCTATAGGAGTCTTATTGGCACAAGAAGATGATGAAGGAAAAGAAAGAGCTATCTACTATTTGAGTAGAACATTGATCAAATATGAGTTAAACTATAGCTTCATGGAAAGGGCTTGCCTAGTAGTGGTATTTGCCTCTCAAAGGTTAAGACATTATATGTTGTTGCATAAGGTAAAGCTCATAGCCAAAATCGATCCCTTAAAATATTTGCTTAGCAAAACAACTTTAACTTGAAGGATTGCAAAGTGGGTCATGGTACTTAGTGAATTCGACATTGAATATGTCGATAGGAAAGAAATCAAAGGTCAAGTCATAGCCGGTCAATTAGCTGAATATCCTCAAGAATCTACACATCCTATGTAAGTGGAATTCCCAGATTCTGAAATTGTGAATGTAGAAGCTAAGACATGGACTTTATACTTTGATGGATCTTATACCCAAAATGGCAGTGGAGTAGGAATTCTTTTAATTACACCACAAGGTTACACAATCCCAAAATCTTACAAGTTATTGTTCCCTTGCACCAATAACATAGTAGAATATGAAGCTTTGGTCATAGGAATCAAGATGGCCTTGGAATGGAATGTCACAGAATTACAAGTCTATGGTGACTCTCAATTAGTCATTAATCAAGTTAATGATGAATACAATACTAAGGATGAAAAATTGATGCCTTACAAGAAATTGGTGGACGATTGGAAAAATTACTTTGCTTTGATTACTTTTGAACAAATTCCAAGAGACAAGAATAGAGTAGCAGATGCAATGGCTACTTTGGCATCTTTACTTCAAATGCTCGATCAAAATGAAAAGTATGAGTTCTTGGTGGAAGAATTGGTTAAACCAACATTTGACCTACCTGATACCCAAATTATTGCCCTTTTAAATGGACATGACTCACCATGGTATGGACCCATCTATGCCTATCTAAAAGATCAAACCCTACCTATAGACCAAACCCATGCTCAAAAGCAAAATTTCATAAGACAAGTGGCCCGTTATACCATCCTTTCTAACACATTGTATCGTAAAGGTCTTGACAGAATCCTCCTTATATGTCTAGAGGAAGATGAATCAAAATTAGCTTTAAAAGATGTCCACGAGGGGATTTGTGGGTCACATTTGAGTGGTTTAAACCTAGCTAAGAAAATCCTATGTATGGGGTACTTTTGGAAGACCTTAGAAAGAGATGCTTGTCAATATGTCAAAGTTTATGCAAAATTTCAATACCATGGAGACCTGATCCATGCACCAACACAAGATTTACACCCTTTTGTCACACCATGGCCATTCTATCAATGGGGCTTTGATTTAATTGGCATGATTTATCCACCCTCTTCAAATGGACACAAGTACATAATCATGACAATAGAGTACTTCACTAAATGGGTTGAGGTTGTCCCTTTATCAACTGCAACGGGGAAGCAAATTTCCATGTTTATCCTAAATCATATCATTTTCAGATATGGCATTCCTCACACCATCATCACGAATAATGGAAAATAGTTTAAGAACAAAGATGTTGACGAACTTTGTGCCACATTCCATATTACCCATCACTCTTCATCCATTTACTATCCCCAAGGTAATGGACAAGCAGAAGCTACCAACAAGAATATCCTTAAAATCCTTAAGAGATCCGTTGGCAAGTCAAGAAAAGATTGGAATCTTCAAATTAATCCAACATTGTGGGCCTATAGGACTAGTATTCAAACCCCGACAAGAGCTACACCTTTTTCATTGGTTTATGGGGTCGAATTTGTTCTACCTTTAGAAGTTGAAATACCATCCCTAAGAGTCTCATTGCATGGATTAATCATAGATGAAGATTATAGAGTTGCCTGCCTTCAACAATTGGAATTGTTGGAGGAACATCAAACTCAAGCCTACGATCATTTGAAAGTGTATTAGAATCGAATCTCAAGAAACTATAACAAGCATATCAAACCAAGAACCTTTCAATTAGGAGATCTAGTGTTGAGAGAAAATCCAAAAAATTAGGCTGATAGGGAAAAGAAAGGAAAGTGGGAAGCAAATTGGCTTGGTCCTTTTGTCATTGTTTTTTCATTTGGAATGGGGACCTACAAATTGGCCGATTGTGATGGTGATGAATTGCAAGAACCTATCAATAGCATTCACCTTAAGCAGTTCCACACTTGATTTAGAGGAAAGAGTATCAGAGGAAAGAGTATAAGTTGAGAGTATTAGATGAGTCAGCATCACCTTTGTACATGGAAAAATTCAAAAATACCCAAAAAAATGAGAAAAGATCAAAATACAAAAAAATAAGAAATTTCAAAAGCCAAAAACATTTGAAAAGGAGAAAAAAGTGCCGTGGTGAAAACCTAGCAATAGGCACCATTGGTAGAAAAAAAGAGAAAAAGAGCAATAATCCCAAGAGGTGAAAACCTGGAAATAGGCACCTTTTGTCCCTTAGGTCTTTCCTAGTTGCATTGGTACATATTGCACTTCATCATCTCACTTGTCCATATCCTCATTGCATCTATCATTTGTACATCATTCTAATGAAGTCTCAGAGTTGCATTTTTGTCGCTTTCTAGGTTCAGTTTTCCTAAGTTTCACATTGGTCACATTTATCACTTGGGGGCATGCATCAGAAATTTTTGGTACCAAACGGATTCAATAGTGCAACATTTTGGTCACACATCGGAAGTAGATTTTCAAATTCAGAAGAGAGATTTTTGGAACCTTTGATAAATATCATTGTTCAAACCTAAATAGTTCGATCGCATAACATGATCCTTGAGTTTCATTGACTTATTTTATCAGGATTAAAAATTGACATACCCTAAATGATCAGACTGTCTGAAATTCTTATTTGAAAATCTTGATACATTTCACAAACACTTGGAAATTTTTGATGAGTTTTTCATTGACCTTTTTTTGAGTCATGTCCTTTTTAGCTAATCGATGATGTTTCGACTAGATTGGCATGATAGAGACATGATGTTTTCTTAAGCTTCTGAGTGATTGTTTTTGAGGAAGATCCTTTAACTTGTGTGAATTAGTCTAAAGACATGGTCATCAAAGAACCATAGAGGACATTCATATAGGAAGGAGGGTTACTCTTTGTTTGTTCATGCAAAAGGATACCTTGGCTATTTAGATTTTCCATATCTTAATACCAACATCCACTTGCAACATTGAATCTGATCAAATCGGTATTCATATTCCCATAGTTGGTCATTCAACTAGTGAGGGTTGTACTTGGTTTTGTAGAAGGGGTTACCACATGAGAGAAAGTCATATTCATATTCTTATGGTCTCAATGGCACCAGTAAGGATTGTATTGACTCCTAGTTCCACAATGCTCTATGATGAAAATATATCTCAGTTTGCATTTCTTTCGCAAACCTCAAGGACAATTAGTTGCATTGCATCTTCATGTTAGATTAATTGCATTCTCCAAGTTATTTTTAAAATGGCTTGCCTTTCTAGCATTTTTCCAAGAACAAAGGGGGGATTAAACGTTGACAATACTTCATCCATTTCATGGTTTCAAGTCATCAATATGAGATTTTCCTTTGCATTCATAATCATTAATCATTATTCATTATATATTCATATCAAGAGAAAAGCAAAGAAAAGAAACATTAATCATTATTAATTTATCCCAATCATTTAGAATTGCATATCATAAATTAAAATTGCATACATCCAAAAATCAAAAACATAGTTGCATTCATTTATCATAGCACTAAGTATTGCATCCATATCATTGCATTGCATAATCCATACATCAAGGTTAAATCAGAAAAGCATATAGAAATAAGTTTCATTAACATGATTTGCATCCATTTATCTATGTCCTACTCTAAGACATTGCATCCATAGCATAATAAATATAAATGCATCATAGAAACATGTAGATGTGCATAAAAGGAATTCTCATAACATCATCAAAAGGAGGAATCAATGACCATCATAGATAAATGTCCATCATCAATGTCTATAACATAAATCAGTACATCAAAGGTACATCAACAAAATGATCCATACATCAAAGTCCCGATCAACAAAAATACATATGATACATCATCAATGCAATATCAAGATATCATGGATCCCAAATATGTCTCATGACCTAGCAGGGGCACCTGATCCATCTCCAACTATACCTATGCCTGAACCCCCTGCACCATCAGGATCCTTGTCACCTTCTCTATCCTGTGTACTGGGAGGTACCTGACTAGTGCTCGCACTGGTAGGTAACTGAGCCAAAGTAGTCAGAAACTGCTGCAACATAGTAGAAACCTGATCCAATTGAGCAATCACTGCAGTCATCCCTGCCTGTAAACCCCGTACATCCTACACTAAACCATCCACAATGGGAGGAACTGGAGGTGCCTGTGATGCTAGAGGACCCTGTGGCACTTGTGGCACTAATGGAACCTAAGGTATCACCGGTGTCGTGCTACTCTGTGGATCCACCTGAGGAATCTTCCCATGCACTGGAACGTGTTTGGCCACATGGACATGTCTGTGTCTTTTTCTGGCCCAATCTACACCAACTCTCAAAGGAGCCTGACCCTAAGGTACCTGTGCATGTACTAATCTCTGTCTAGGCTGCCTGAATCTGCCACCTCAGCCCCTAACATGTCCACCTCTCATATGAGGTCTTGCAACTCTCTGTACTCAAGGCGCCCTAGGTGCCCTCTGAACCCTCTATCTCTGAGGTCTCCTGCCATCATCGCCATCATCACCATCATCTCCATCATCATCTGAAAGCTCATCCACATTGGGAATAGGCTCTGCTGGATCTATGAATCTGACAAAATGATGTCGCATAAACCACTCTCGATACTCAGCTGACATACCTGCATCTACAACATGCATCATCATATCCCACACAGTATAACCTAGCTGATCAATCTATAAATAGGCCAACCAATAATCCACATGTGCTCCCGACATCAATCTCGCATCTTATACTCGAGCATAAAGAGCCATACCCTGAGGCATGTCCTGAACCCAACCTTACTGATGAAGTACTCTCCCAAAGAAAAATCTCTCAATGACTAGTGGTGATTGACCGATCATCCACCGAGGAGAAAACATATATGGTATCTCATCATCATCCTCTTGCCAGCTCTCACAATGTAGATATGGCCTCCATATGACCTGATCTATATCATCAATAGTATGTCTGCAAAATTCAACCTTGCCCAGACGATGCTAGACAACCATGCCATCATACAAAAATGCAAATGGATATCCATGGACCCACACTCATGATGAAACTAGTCTCGTAATAGGGATATGCTCCCAGGTCCATAACTGTAATACCACTGCACCCGCAGAAAGAGCTGCGCTACACCTATAAACAACCTCATGCAGATCATGATATAACTGTGCTATTATACAAGAACCCCAATCAAATATTCACGGATGTGCAATCAAGTCCTCTAATATCCAGCCCCATCCGACTGCAAAGCCACGTCCTCTCCTATCTAGAAGAAGTAACCCTCCAATCACAACTCCTAACAATGCTGGAAAAGTGGGAAAAGAGGCAAACTATGCCCAAGTAATATAATCATCAGCAATGGTGTTGTCTCTAAACACCATCTGCATACACTACTATCATAAACTAAATCATAATACACCCGCTCTCCATGAGTTGGGATCCTTAATAATCTGTACACATCCTCAAGCGTGATAGTCATCTCACCGAGGGGTAGATGAAATGTATTATGGTCAGAGTGCCATCGCTCTGCCATAGCTGTCAAAAGACCTCAGTTCAGCTGAAACCGAGGGAGATCTAAAAGGAAACTGAGACCACATGTCTCGATAGTCCACTGCTTAGGCGCCGTAAGCTCATCAACTAAATCAAATATCCAAGATGCTACACCTCGTACCCACAACTTATGGTAATGTTCCTACATTTTGAAACAAAGTGAATCATTTTAGTCTTTCTATTGACGAACCATTCTACGTCAATCAAACACATTAAATCTATCTTTGCTCTAACTTGAGCGCATCAACTTATTGCTCCTAACCTCTATATCATGAGACACAAGGACAATTTGTAATCATTTTTAATCAAATCTGATTGACTTATCAAACATTCATCAATATGAATTTTCTACTATCCTAAACACTAAGTGACAATCTGGACATATATTTTCTAGCTTGGAATCTAATTGAGTTATCTGGACAATCAATCGAAAGAACTTCATCTATTTTCTATCTCAGTTTTCAAACTTCATGGTAGGCGGCACTTCAATAAGTGTATGCGGATTTTCAAGCCCCACGAAATTTAAATCATTAAATGCAGCACTTTAATCCTCGGAGGTGGCACTTGGCTAATCAGGCGGCCTTTTAAAGTCCTACGCGGCTTTTTAAATATTATAAGCGGCCTTGAAAAACTAGGGTTTTCTAGGCGGCTTTTTGATTAGTTGGGTTGTAATTTTTCCCTAATTCTTATGCAGCTAAGGATTGCTCCTACATGGATTTTCAATGTGCAGAGGTGGCTTTTCTAGGCCCTAAGCGACTCTTTAACTATCCTACGTGGATTTTCACTAAATCTTACCTAGAAAGCATCAAAAACATGTATTAAATGCTATCTAAAGAGCAATAAATACACTAGGAGAGTTTGAACCACTCACTGGAGGCCCATAGTCAGGAGGTCTCTGATATCAGTGCGCTCGCTTGAACCTATGCTCTCGAATGGGGACCACCATCGATGTCAATCGTTAGAGGATCAGAGCAAAATCTCAATAGTAAAAAGTGAAAATGAATAGTAAATTTGGGTTTTTCAACCTATTTAAGCTATTTTACCCTATTTTGTGAGATTTTTGACCCACTTAAACCAAATCTGCATATTCTGCACACTGGGGCATTTGTTCGACAGCTTTTAGCATCATTGTTTATCAGAAATGCAATCATCTTGGATCTATTCTATTAGCAGTATTCATAAAAAAAAATTCACATTTAAGATCAATATGATTTCATTTCTGAGGGGGCATCATCATATCATCCAACAGGGATTCTGCATCATATCTTGTGTCAAATTTGGGGCATTGAAATTTCAAACATTACCAGTTGGGTATCAAATCAGAGTTTCATATCAGAGTTTCATATTCGAGTTTCAAATCAGGGTTTCATATTAGAGTTTCATATCAAGTTTCAAATCAGAGTTTCATATTCGAGTTTCAAATTAGGGTTTCATATCAGAGTTTCATATCAAGTTTCAAATCAGGGTTTTATATTAGGGTTTCATAACAAAGTTTCATATCAGAGTTTCATATTAGGGTTTTATATCAGGGTTTCATACCAGGTTTTCATATTAGTCAATAAGCTCATCAGTATCAAATCAATGATCAAGACATCAAGCTTTCTTTGAATTAATGCGCTTCGCACATCAATTCAAAGAGGGGCATTTGTAGACACCTAAAATTGACCAGGTGTATCCTTAAGCATTCAAAATTGTAAATCTCAGCCAATTGCCTCTAATCCCATCTCAATGCAAAATAAATGGACATTTATCAAATCAAATGGACAAAAATCAAATTAAAAGATCAAATAATCATGAAATCAAATAATTAAATTCAAGCCTAAAGGGATTAATCAAAATTATGCAATTGGTTTTAATCAATTAATTGTATAGTTTAAATCAAAAAGATCAAATCCAACCCATTCACCCTTCCATGGCTAAATTAATTAAATGATTGATTTATTTAATTCCTAATTCCTTTGAGACAACCAACCAACTTTCCCTCCATTTGAGAACACCTCAAAGATTTTGACTTAACCAAAGTTTGATCATGATCAACTCACTCTACCCCCTACCCTTGGGAAAATGCTATAAATATAAGCCATTTCCTTTCTATTTGGGATCCAATAATTTCAAGAGAAAAGCATCCTTATTATAGGCATTTGGAAAGCATTTGAGAGCGTTTGATCACATTTCAGCATTTGCATAACATTTTTAGGAGCATTTGTTGTTTTATAACACATCTTGGAGCATTATGAGCATTTTGAGCTAGATTTGAGCATTTGTTTATCATTCATTTCTCATTCTAGGATTGTCCTTGGGAAAGATTAAGACTGAGAGCTCTCTTAACAAAGCTTAGATAGAGAACCATGAGATGATATGGGTTTTAAACTTCAATTCTTAGATTAAATAAGCATTTTCTTTCCATAGAGTTGTTTCTAATCCTAATTTCATGGTGTTAATCTTACACACACAGGCTCCAATTTGGAAGCCCAACTAATAAAATATATTACCAGTTAAGCTCAGCCCATTTAAGTTTCTTGTTTATAATTTGGATCCATATAAACATGTAAAACTTTGAGCAATTTATAATGTTATACACCAGATGTTAAACATAAAACAACTGAACAAAGTAAAATGAAAGCAATAAATGTAGATTACTGCACCTCTAAATTGGAGACCCTGCTAATTCCCATTAGTTCCTTCTTGACCATCACTCTACAATTCCATGAATGTGAACATTAGATCAAATTCACATGCATACAAACACAAGTAAACTAATCAAACAATAGGATTTAAGAGTACAATTGTAAATTATGTTTCGATCACTTTTCTTTCTCTTGTTCAACAATATTATTCTTTTCATTCTTTCCTCCTCCTTCTCAACACTATTATAAGATTGCATTTCAGCTTCAACCTCTTTCTTTGCTTTGTTAAGGAGTTTCTCATTTTTTTTTACACCGTGTATTCTGTATTTACGTTCAATTACACACTTTCTTTGCATATCATACTACAACTTCATGTGGTAGTCAACATCAATCTCCCTCTTTTGATAGAATTGAATCTTAGTATGATCCAAAGACAGGAAGAGATATACAATGTTTGTTTGTATTTTTCTCTTCCTGTCTTTGGGGCATCTGATGCTTCAAGTGAATTTAGGGTGTAATTTTTAGTCTTTTGATGGTCCATCTTGTATAGAATCAACTAATACAAATAATCCACAAGGGGTGGCAAGATCAAGGAAGAAATCAAAAGTACAATACCTAAGGGCTAAAACCTTTGCCTCGGGGGCTCATCATAGATGGCCTTGTCTACGTAACTCGCAGAGACATCGTAGTTCAGGTTTAATTTTAAAACTAGTCTTTTAAAGGATGGTAGAAGTGGTTATGCAACCCCTTTCTAGGGTAGAGTCCCCAGACAGTGTCTCCATCGACTGTCACCCACTTAGGTGAACAAGGATGAGATCCTAATTAGATTCTATCTACAAATAAGTTATACATAGACCTCCTCATAAGGTTACCTACCCAATGGTTTGTAACTACAATGGAGAACCAATTCTTGTAAGATATTAAGGTAATATCCATGACCCCAAAACTATAAGATTTATAATTTTATGAGAGGAGATACATATTACCTAATTCTATGACCACTTATCTTAAAACTTGCATGACATAATTCTATTTGATACTTGCATGTTGCTTCAGATTTGCACAACGCTGAATGCAAAGGAAATCACCCA
>MU223556.1:2323620-2339389 GCA_018584345.1 Thuja plicata | reverse complement strand
TCATAAACACACTATGAGAAAAGATAGTGATAGTGAAAGTGAAGAAGAAGATCTTGATGAAATTGAAGCACTTATGGCAAGAAGAATGCAGAGAGGCAAAGGTAAATACAAAAGTAAATTACCACTTATTTGTTTTCATTGTAAAGAGACTGGACACTTTGTTGCGAGAAGTCCTAACAAAAGAAAAGATGACAGAAGTAATGACATATCATTTGAAAAGAAGTCTGATAGAGGTGATTACAGAAGCTACCGACAATCAGAAAGAAAAGATTTCTGAGACTACAAGGACAAAGGAAAGAAGGCTAGTTACCTAGAAAAATGCAAAGATGGTGATACTGACATCGAATCTGATGAAGACATCGAGATGGTGTTTGTGGCAGTAAAGGATGATTCAGATGATGATGAAGAAAGGTATGTAGAAATTGCACTCATATCTAAAGTTAGTAAAAATGATGTCTGGATCATAGATAGTGGTTGCACTCACCATATGACCGGTGATAAGAAAAAGTTTGAGACTTTTTAATACTATAAAGGTGGTTCAGTAAGAATGGGTAATGACACACCTTGTCTAGTTGAAGGTAGAGGAACCATAATGTTGAATAACCTGATAAAATGTGAAAATGATTATTGGGTAAATGGATTGAATTATAATCTATTGAGTGTTTCTCAGTTGAATAATTCAGGTCACAAAGTAGAATTTGAAAATAAGAAGGCAAAGATCTTCAATAAATTAGGAAATCTAATTGGTACCGGTGAGCGAACAAAAGGTAACTTATTCTATCTGAATGATAATGACACCACTTGTTTGATTGCTACAAACAAAGACATATGGTTGTGGCACAAAATATTGTGTCATGTGAACTTTGACAACATGATAAAGATTAGAAAAAAGAGAAATGTCAGAGGCTTACCAACGATGACCAAGCCTGATAGCATCATGTGTAAGAATTGTCAAAAAGGTAAGATGACAAAATCTAGTTTCAAAAGAAAAACCCATACATCTGATGTCATTCTAGAATTAGTCCATACTGATTTATGTGGACCTATGAGGACAAAGAGTTATTATGGAGATAGATATTTTATTCTCTTTGTTGATGATTACTCTAAAATGATGACAGTCATGTTTCTAAAAGATAAATCAGAAGTATTTAAGATGTTTAAATGGTATAATGAAATGGTTGAGAAAAAAAGTGGTAAATAATTGAAATGCTTAAGGTCAGATAGAGGAGGGGAATTTATTTCAGATGAATTCACTAACTTTTGTAATGAGCATGGAATTAGAAGACAGGTCTCTGCACCAAGAACACCACAGCAAAATGGAGTTGCTAAAAGAAGGAACAGATCCATAGTTGATTGTATAGGGACACTAATGATAGAGAAAGGAATCACCCAAATCTTCTAGAGGGAAGTTGTTAGTACTGCTATTTATACATTGAACAGAGTACAATTGAAGAAAGACACCTTATGAGCTTTGGTATGGATACACACCCAATGTAATTTATTTCAAAAATTTTGGTAGTCAATGTTATATCTTAAAAGATGATAGAAATGGAAAACTTGACTCCAAGAGTGATGAATGAGTCTTTCTAGGGTATTCTACCAAGAGCAAGACTTATAAATGTCTAAATAAATCCTCTAACAAAATTGTTGAAAGTGCAAATGTAAAGATAGATGAATTTGCAAAGAATAATAAAAAGGAAAGAACTAAAGAACCAGAGGACTACAATAGGTTTTCTTACAATGAGGAACCTGACACTCTACCCGACCAACAATGTAGAGCTCTCGAGAAACAAATCATTGCACTTGAGCATTAGACTGCAAATACCGACGATCAGAATATTGCTCAAGATGATGCACAAAGTGATGGAGAACAAAATGAAGAACAAAATGATGATCAAGCTGATAGACAAAGAGATAAACTTGTACTTGTAAGATATGTCAGAAAGAATCATCCACAGAACTAGATCATAGGAGATAAAAAGGTTGGTATGAGAACCAGAAGTAAGTCTCTAAATACAAGATGTTTTATTTGTGATTATGAGCCCAAATCTGTCGTTGCACTAGATAATGATGAATGGATAAGTGATATGAATGAAGAGATTGAGCAGATAGAGAAAAACAAGACATGGACACTTGTACCGAGACCAGATGCCAAGAATGGCATCGGTACAAAATGGATATTCAGGAATAAAATAAATGAGAATGGAGAAGTCACCAGAGATAAAGCAAGACTAGTATGCAAGGGGTATGCACAAGAAGAAGGAATTGACTATGGAGAGACATTTGCACCCATTGCTAGGCTAGAAGGAGTGAGAATATTACTTCCTTATGCTGCATGTAAAGGATTCAAGGTATATCAAATGGATGTCAAGTCTGTATTCCTGAATGGAATGCTTGAAGAAGAGGTATACATTGAACAACCAGAAGGGTTTGTTGATCCAGATAAGAGGGACATGGTATGTAGGCTACACAAAGCTCTGTATGGATTGAAACAAGCACCCCGAGCCTGGTATAAAAGACTTCATTCCTATCTAATAAGTATTGTATTGTAAGGACTAGTGAGAACAATAATCTTTATTTGAAGGAAGATACTGATGCTAACATTTTGATTACTGAGATATTTTTTGATGACATCATATTTGGAGGCAATGATATGCTATGCAAATCATTTGAAAATAAAATGAGCAAAGAGTTTGAGATGTCTATGTTTGGAGAGATCAAGTTCTTTCTTGGTCTGCAGATCATGCAACAAGATGAAGGCATTTTCATTACACAATCCAAGTACATCAAAGAAGTATTGAAAATATTCAAGATGGAAGAATCCAAACCAGTTGGAACACCGATGGCAACTGGATGTAAGCTGAAAAAGGAGAACAAGTCATCAGAGGTAAATCAAACTTTGTACAGATCAATGATTAGAAAACTCATGTATGTTGTACACACTAGACCAGATATTGCATATGTTGTAGGAATAGTTGCAAGATTTTCTACTAATCCCAGGGAATCACATATGACTGTTGTGAAAATAATCCTAAGATATCTGAAGAATACCAAGGAATATGGCTTGTGGTATAGAAGAGAAGGAAAATTTTAACTTAAGGTCTTTACTAATGCTGATTGGGCTGGAAATATTGATGACTGGAAGAGCACAACTGGAGGAGCATTCTTTATGGGTGACAAAATTATCACATGGATCAACAAGAAGCAAGGATGCATCTCTCAGTCTACTGCAGAAGCAGAGTATGTTGCTACTGCTACAAATTGCTCAAATATTGCATAAATCAAACAGTTATTGGAAGGTATGCATATGAAAATTTTAGAACCAGTAATTATCTATTGTGATAATACAAGTGCAATAAACATTTCCAAGAATCCAGTCATGCATGCTAAAACAAAGCATATTGCTATCAAGTATCATTATTTGAGAGAACAAGTTCAGGCAAAGGAGGTGATACTTGAGTATGTGCAATCAAAGGAACAATTGACCGATATCTTCACCAAGCCACTACCCAAGGATGCATTTAAGTACTTGAGAAAAAGACTAGGGGTCAGACCCTTGTCTACTGGTTAGTAAGCTAACTAGAAGGCTGCATCAGCCTACATATTATCAGAATATCATTCATGTTGATGCAAGCAAAGAAATGGACTTCAAAGATACATCTATACACAAGGTATTTATTTACTCCGAGCACCAGATATATTACCGATGGATTGGGAAATTTAAGGAATATATTATGGATAGAAAAGATCCATTTGGCATCACTGTCAAAAACTAGTTTGAAAAGATGTTTGTTTGGCATTGTTGTCAAAGGGAGAGAGATATTTCATTATCATACTAATAGAGAGAGAGAGAGAGAGAGAGATTATATCCATTATCAACTTAGGGGAGAGATCATATCCATCAAAGTATCCAAAGGGAGAGATGTAACAAGAAAGGGAGAGTACACACAAAGGAAGAGAATCGCTGACAAGAGACATCACAAGAAAGGAGAATAGTCAAAAGGAGAGAGTTTGACACAAAAGGAGAACACATCACATCAGAGAAAGAAAGGTTCTACATCTATCCAGTGAAGGGATTGAAAAAAGAAAGAAAGCTACAAGAAACAAATCAAAGCTATTTGAGCTTACCAAAAGCCAGACATTTGTAATAGTTACATTAGGAAAGCTTGATGAAACTGTATATTTCATATTATATTAGTAATAGTATAGTATGATAATGTAGTATGTTGCCATCAATGCCAAAGGGAGAGATTGATGACATGTAACTGATTGAATGTTTGAAGATGTTAAGTTGATGATCATGCAAGGCATTAAATCAGTTAATGTATTGTATTTTCATTGATGTCAACTTGATATAATCTGTATGGTCATGGAAATACTGCCAAAGACTTCAAAGAACCATTGAATCAAAGGCTATGCTATCAGTAATGCATACAAGTCAAGTATTCACTAAGTGATTGTATACACTGACAAAGTGCACGCCGACAGTCAGAGTAAAAGAGAAGATTCATAGTGTTATCTGACAAGCTAATGCACAACATTACCGATGAGCAGAGTTACAGTGTTTCCCGATGAGCAGAGTTACAGTGTTTCCCGATGAGCAAAACATAGAGTAACCCGACAGAGAAAATTTTAGTGTTGCCCGATAGAAAAAACAAGGACAGAGATCCCAATGACAACTGAAGTCACACTGATAGAACAGTCAGTTATCACCGATGACTAACTAAAGTGTTGACCGACAGAACAAAAAGTTCAGAAATGAAAAAATGCTTAGCTGTCAAGAGCTATAAATAGACTTAATAGATAATATCATTTTTTTAATCGTCCAAATAAAGTCAGAGATAAGTAATTGATTTAAAGCTGATTTGTCCAGTTGGCAAGAAGATCTCTTTGAGATAAAATTGGAGTTTGCTTTAAAATCTATTGGCGAGAATTGTGGATCACGCCAAGAATCAAGAAAGCCAAGAAAAGGTAAATCATGTCTATATAGAGACAAACCCAATTCATTATGAATGGGGGAAAGTGTGGTGAACGAGAGAGAAGAGGAAAGATGCTAAAGAAAATCTGAAGGAGAATAAAGTCTTCTTTCAGTCATGATCAACAAGCTAAAGAAAGAGCTAGATTATGCACACACCGACGAATAGTGAGACAGCATCACAAAGCAGAACAGTGTGGAGCATACATATAGAATTGATTATATTGATCAGAGAGGTAATGGAATTACAATAGATCTAAAAATATGGAATTGAGTTGTATGTATGAATAGATCATTAGTGTTTTAGTTTAACCATTGAAGCATCAAGTCTCTTGACCGAGCAGGACTTAAAATTCTTTTACAATTGAGATACATCCCAAGGAGTATCAAAAATTTTGATCATAAAAGTAGCATTGGATATGCCCGATACCTATTGATAGGCCAAGTGAGTATTTGATCAAGGATGGTAGCATTAGATACCAAATACTAGGTGACAAACTATCCTTTAAATCCTTTAATAAGGTCACACCTAATAGTGTGTTTGTAACCTTTTACAGGGTTGGATCCTAACAGAGCTCACTCTAGAAGAGTGAAAATTTGGGGTACCAGTCCCAGTGGTTTTTCCCTTAACAGGGTTTCCATGTTAAAATCCATGTGTTATGTGTTTATGTTTTATTACTTTGCTATTTTACATTTCACATATGCAATTCTAGATTTATCGGTATACTCTGCATATTTATTGTGTTTCAGTAAATAGTTAACAACTTATCAGTAATCATATAGAAGAGAGACTTACAAAGCAATCCGACAAGTAGAAAATTGATAAAAGTATTTCAAGGCATTCATCTTGTAGGATAGAAGATAACTTGAGACATAATATGTGGTTATAATTTTTAAGGATTAATTTTTGAGGCCACTGATTCACACCCCCCCCCTCTCAGTTATTACTAACACATATTACTCTGGACATAGCAAATGGTGCTTGGAAATAACGGATATAAATATGTGATGAGGAGATAATGATGGAAAATATTCAAGATTCTTGCAAGGTCAAAGGAAAAGGTTTTATGCAAGATTTCATTCTACATGAACTAGCAAGAAGGTCTCTGTCCAGAAACCTAACTCAGCTAGATGAGGCTAAAATTGTTACCAAACACCCTGGTGAGGATACATTGGCTTCCCCTTCCTGGCGAAGGCAATGTCATTTGGCTGTTGAGGTGGCTATCTAGGGTTCATCCTCTCCTATCGAATAGATTCTTCAAAAGACAATCACTTCTACTCCTACATGCCCAAGCTCAAACTTTGCAGATCAGCTAGGAGACTATTCCCTTCTTCATCCCATCACTTATGATGCTGGTGAAACCAAGGAGGAATTCCTACTCCACACTGTTCATATGGATGCCCCTTATCATATGCATATGGGGAACTACCCTGGCAATAATGAGATCTTAAAATAAAATTTTGGGTTTAAATCTGCTCTTGACTCTTGTGACTCTTTGGAAGTTTTCTTTAACCCCATCTCTGAAACCATAGTCCTTGCCCCTTCTTATAAAGCACCCATTATTGGAATCTCTATAGCTCAGGATACTTCACCTATAATGATACTAGAGAAATCTGGGGTGGAGATAGAGCTCAAATGTACTGTTGCAAATGGCGATCCTCCAAGCTCAAATGGGAAACAATCCCCAAAGAGCTCGGTAATCCTCTCCCCAACCACTCAAATTACTGTAGAATGCAAGCATAGATCTTCTCAGAATAAGATTAGTTGCTTTCTTCCCATTATAGAAGCTCTTAATAGAATTCAGGATGATCATGATAAATGTATAGAAATTGGTGAAGAACTAGTTGTTGAGGGATACCCCCAGGATGGTCAAATCTCCCCTATTAGAAACTTAGAAAGTTCTTTCAATGAAGCTAGAGACAGTGGGGATAATTTACTGGAATATTCCTCTAATATAAGTTTTTTTTCAGTGATTATGGTGGGGATGATTAGTTGAGGATAGATGAGTCTCTTACTATTCTTGAAAGCAGAGGATTTCACCAATCAGAATATAAGATGAAGAGACCAAAACTGGGTATGAAACGGAGAAGAGGAGCTAAATCCACCAAAGAAAAGTTGGAACAAGCTGGTTGTGCAGCAGACCAGACAACACTGCTGAGATCGGGAGATGTTATTTCCTTTTCCCAAAATAAATGAGGGTCCTCTCATGGAATATTAGGGGCTGCAATGCCCCTGAAAAATCTCGCCTGTTCAAGAGAGGTCTTAATCAGGCGAGAACAGACTTAGTTCTATTGCAAGAAACTAAGCTTAAAGGTGAAGACATTATTTTGTTTTGTAAGAAATTTGCTAAATGGAGTGGGGTGTTTTCAGAGTCTTCCAGAGATTTTGGGGGCATGGGAATTTTATGGGATGACAGTGCAGTGAATGTAGTTATGATCAGCCAAGCAGCTAATTGACAATGGATTTAAGTTACATCTAAACAATTGCTTTCCAAATTCTATGTTTTCAACATCTATAGACCCAATAATCCAGCTAAGAAAGAGGCTTTATGGAAGGTTATTTCCACCTTTCTAGTTGATCAAAGAGAGGAACTCTTTATTTTAGGAGGAGACTATAATGCCATTTTTAAGCCCTTGAGAGAAAAAAGGAGGAAAAGGCTGGCAAAGCAAAAGCCAGAAAGATTTTGTTGAATTTGCTCTGAATAATGGGCTGGGGGAATTAGATGTTAGAACAAGTGATTACACTTGGACCAATAGAAGAAGTGGTTTCTTGAATATAGCCAAGAAACTGGATAGATTTTTCCTTGCTAGAAATTGGGAAGAGTGTGATTGGATATGCACAATACATATTTTACCCATAACAGGTTCTGATCACTACCCAATTATGTGTAACATTCAAGAAGATGCAGCCCCTAAGAGATCTCCTTTCAAGTTTGAAGCTATGTGGTTGAGAGTGGATGACTTCTATAACAAAATAGAAAATTGATGGCAGAATGCTCCTGTCTTGGAAGGTAACAAATCATTTATTTTTCTCAAAAAACTTCAATATGTTAAGGATCAGCTTAAAGTATGGAATCAAGATGTGTTCCAAAATATATTTGTGGATAAAATCAATGTTGAAAAGAGCCTAAACCTTCTTAATGAGCGAGTAATTAAACATGGCATGGATGAATTCATGTATTTAGAAGAACAAACCTTACAAAAATAGTATAAAGAAATTCTTGCAAGGGAAGAGATTTATTAGAGACAAAAGTCGAGGGACACTTGGCTAAAAGAGGGGGATAGAAACACTAAATTCTTCCACAAATTAGTTAAAGCTAGAAGGGCTAGAAATAAAATTTTCTCCATCAAAACTAGTGAAGGGGCAGTCATCAATAAGCCACAACAAATCAATCAAGAAGCTATTAATTATTTCCAGAACACCTTCACACAACATGGATTGAATAAAAATGATAATGAGGGGTTGCTAGATCTTATCCCTAAATGTATTTATTAAGCCCAAAATGTCATGCTCTCCTGCCTAGCCTCACTAGAGGAAGTCAAGACAACCTTGTTTGGTTTGGGAGGGGATAAATCCCCTGACCCTGATGGATTTCCTACCTTATTCTTTCAGAAGACCTGGAATATCATTGCTGCTGATCTCCTACAAGTGGTAGAGGAATCAAGGTATGAAGGCTTCATGCTTAAAGAATTCAATAACACTTTCATAGCCATGATTCCAAAAAAATTGGACATCAAGTCTTTTGATGACTTTATACCAATTACCTTGTATAATACAATATACAAGATTATTGTTAAAGTGGCTGCTAATAGACTTAAATTTGTCCTTGGCAACATCATCTCTGAAGAGAAGAGTGGTTTTTCCCCTCATGAATCTATTTTTGAAGGGATAAGTATAGCCCATGAAGTTGTTCATATAGGGAAAACAACTAAGGTTAATAGCATGATGATTAAACTAGATATAAAGAAAGCCTATGACAATGTCAATAGGGCCTTTCTTCTCAATGTTCTCAAAAGGTTTGGGTTTGTTGAGGGCTGGATAAAATGGATAGCTAGTTGTATTAATACACCAAGATTCTCTATCTTGGTTAATGGTAGTCCACAAGGCTTCTTTGAAACCAAAAAAAGAATAAGACAAGGTGACCCTATTGCACCTTTTCTTTTTATTATTTTGGATGAAGTTCTTGGTCAATTTATTACTAAACAAAGGACTATAGGTAAATGGAAAGGCATTAAGATTGCTGTGAGTGTTGACTCATCCACACACTTGCAATTTGTTGATGATAACTTTCTCTTTGGAATTTCCTCTATAGAAGAAGCTCGTGTCATTAAAATAACTTTAGATAGTTATAGCACGACCACTGGCCAATGTATAAATTGGTACAAATTAGAGATTTACTTCTTCAACACAAGTCGACATCTTCAACATGAGATCAGTGGCATATTGCAGATCAAAACTGGGTTGTTACCAGGCAAATATCTTGGGGTGCCTCTTTTTGATGGTGCCTCCAAGACTGACTTATGGAAAGGTCTCTTGGACTCTTGCTTTAAAAATATGGAGGGCTAGAAGAACTGATGGTTAACCTCGACTGGCAGGGTCTTAATTCTTCAAGCTGTTATCTCAGCCATCCCCATCTATTCGATGAGCAGCTTCAAAATCTCATACAAAGTCCTTGATGCAATCACAAAAAGAATGAGAAAGTTTTTTTGGAATGGGGATGAGGAGGGTGATAAATGGCCTCTCATTGCATGGGATAAGATTTGTAAAAAAAATTTAAATGGAGGAGTAGGGCTGAAGGATTGGAGAAAGATGAATTTAGCTCTAGGAGAAAAACTTATTTCGAATATATGCAGTCAGCCATGAAGCTTATGGGTCAAAATTTTGAGAGAAAAATATTTGGACTCTACAAATGATGAAAGAATCCTCACTATTTCTAATCCCTCCAGAGGTTCCGCAATCTGGAACTTCATTTTAGATTGTAGACATGTCATTCAAAGACATGTATCCTGGCATGTAGGCAATGACACAAAAGCATTATTCTAGGATGACTCATGGAACAACCATTCAATCTTAAAAGATGATGCTAGATTTACTGGACTAAGTGAATTCTTTACTCAAAGGTGGGGTCAAAAGGTTTTTGATTATTTAGAAAACAAGAATTCTCTTCTTGGCCCCAAATGGCAATGGAAAGCAATGGATGATTAAACCTCCCAGCTCATCAACAAACTTTAATGGAAGAAATGCTTCAACATAGATGCTTTATTAGATCTAATTAGGAAGACAAACTGATTTGGTGTAGAGATAAAAGTGGAATCTACTCAGTGAAGCTTGGTTATTCATCCCACGAAGATGAAAGGGATCCCCCCTATGGCCAACTAAATTATTCTAGGATAAATAATACCTGCCAAAGGCAGGGGCATTTGCATGGATAACAGTGCATAAAAGGATTCTCATTTCTGAAAGAAGAAAATGGTTTGGATTTCAAGGGCCCACTAGATGTGCTCTTTGCAAAGCAACATCAGAAGATGTTGACCACTTGCTTATTCAATGCCCATTTGCTAAGGAGTGCTGGAGTATGATCAAGGAAAGGCTTAACTAGATAGGACCTATGAAAAATGGTGTTCAAGAAGTATTTTAGAGCTGGCCCATTCCACTTAAAGCCACTTCTCTTTCTTCTATGTGGAAGGTCTGCCCCTCTATAGTTATTTGGGAATTGTGGAAGGAACGTAACCTGAGGATTTTTCAAAATAAGGAAAGTTCCATTCACAGGGTTAAGATTAGCATAATTTGTGCCATTGAAGAGACTTTAAAAGCTAATCTGCAATCATCCATAGGGAGCTATGTCTATACAAAGAATGATAGATTTATTCATTCCAAGTGGCCTAGTTTGAAGTTTAGAAATGGAGGAATTAAGAATGCTAACATAAACAAGCAAAACCAGAAGGATTTGAAGTAGATGTTGCCTCATCAAGACTGGGTGAAAATTAATTTTGATGGGGCCTCTAGAGTCAACCCTAGGCCCTCTGGTGCTGGTGTGGTTGTAAGGGATTGGAAGGGGAATGTTTTCGCCTTAGCTTCCCAATGACTGAAAGATGACACCAACAATGTAGCGGAAGCAAGTGTTGTCTTGTTGGCTCTTCAACTTGGAAAGAGGATGAAACTACAAAAGGTTCATCTTGAAGGGGAATCACAAATCATTGTGAATGCTATCAAGAATGGGTGTGCTAAAGATTGGCATCTTCAAAATATTATGGAAGAAATCTCCAACATCCTACATTCTCTCCCTGATTTCAGAATCACTCATGTTTGCAAAGAATGTAATGAACAAGCGGATATTGTTTCCAAATGGGCAACAAATCTTGAGCATATCAACATGGTGTGCACATAGTTTTTTAATGATGAAGATTTCTTTAACCTCTAATAGTCTTTTTAAGCAGGTTCATGATTTATGACACTCAAAATTTGTAATGTAAAGATGTTGGTTCTAAATTGAACCTGCTAGGGATCTACTCATTTGACCGTTAATTTTCAAAATGGTTAACCTTCTAAAAAACACATGTGGTGTTTTAAGAATGTATGGTGTAAGTGGTGACACAT
This sequence comes from Thuja plicata, assembly GCA_018584345.1. Taxonomy (NCBI): domain Eukaryota; kingdom Viridiplantae; phylum Streptophyta; class Pinopsida; order Cupressales; family Cupressaceae; genus Thuja; species Thuja plicata. Next base: position 2,327,816 of record MU223556.1, on the reverse strand, counting down.
TTGCCTTTTTGTAAGGACTTCGGTGATAGGTTAGGCATGTGATGCCTCTCTTACCCATATTGGCGAAGTCTGTTGAGTTGATGGTAGATTTATAGCGATGGTGTCAGCATAGCCAAGTAATGATTGTGAGATAATTTTGTGATCTATGAGAATTAAAGGCAATTATTGTCATGTAAGGAGATGCTAGTAGAATGATGGCTCCTTTCTCTCGCACTTATGACTAAGTGCGGGTGACAGGATTTGAAAAGACATTTCACTCTCCCAAGATTTTGACCTGGGTGTTGATATAATCCCATCCTTATTTTTTAACCATCATTTTCTTTCTAACTTTCAAAGCAAGATTTTCTCTACAGGTTGAAGATGGAGGCTACATTTTCTATTCAAACCCTGAAGCAACAGAAAGCCTTTGAAGGAGCGCATGCTAGGATTTCTCAACTACAAAGATGGAAGGTTGGCTATGGCTGCTCTGGATGTTTTGGGCAGTTAATTTCAACAGTGACATGCAAAATGATGCTCAAATATTGATGTAATTTCCCTTATCATTGCATGGGCTCTGCAACTTGGAGAATCTAAAGGTGACGTCAAGTTCTTGATTGAGTTCCTCTTTGACAATGAATTGATGCTTGGCCTTGATTCTATTTTAGAATGGGTCGTGCCTAGTGTTGAATTGGACTATAGTGAATCTTTCAAAGATTCCAAAGATGGTGATGAATTCAAAAAGATCCCCTTTCTGATTTGGTGGGGAAAAGTTGATAAAAATGTTTACACCAACAACATTCAAAGAAAATGGCAAAATTTAAAAAACATAGTAGAGCACATTTGTGTTCAGGAGTCCAGGAGAAATAATGTTGTGTTTAATGTGATTCCGTGTGGGAAACATGGGAAGCGAAAAGGAAGGAACCCAGATGTGGATTGATGATGCCTCAAGAACCAATTAAGGTATATGTAGAGAGACAGTTGTGTAAGCATAATGTTGAATATGCCTATTAAAGCCATCTAGGCTTTGTTTATCTTGATGACAATTAGTTATAGGTTTTATGGCAGAAGCCAATTTTGCAGTTGATATTATGTAATCTGTAGCCCTTACAATCTTTTTCATGAACAATATGCTTCTCTATCACTAGGGTTTATGTTTGTCCAGCCGATATGTGTTATGGCTATTTTGAGATATGGAGACATGCGCTTTATAGTTAGAACTGGTTATTTGATAGCTATATAGCATAAATGCTAAATTGTAACCCTCTTGTAATTTCCTACTTTTACCAATAAAAATCACTATTATAGACCAAAAAAAAACACCAAATAGATTGTTGCTCAAGTATTCAATTTCAAATATTTTTCATTTGGCATATTTACCTATTCAACTGATGCACTAGGAGACTCTTGGGTGGGGCCAGTGGAAGCCTGGTGTAGGCGTTCAGCCACAACTTGATAACCTTCTTGAAGGCAATTTTTTTGTGTTCTTTGGTGGCCTCTAGATTAAAATCTAAGCCCTGTATTTTTTTTATTAAACAAAATTATTTGCAATTTATAAAAATTTAGATCCGTAATTTCATTTACTGCTACTTACAATTCATGCTTGCATTTTTTAATAACCACCAGAGCCAAGTTTGTGCTAGCCAATCTTTTGTAGCCTGGCCTGTGTAGCCTTTGATGTGTCCTGCAACCTATGAAGAGTTTGAAATATGTTAGATTATATAGATATAAAGAACACTAATTAGTGCATAATTACATTCTACTAGTAGTTAATACTATCACATACCTTCTTTTTTCATTTGGTGGTGCAATTCCTCTTTGAGTATCCCCTTTCTCCTTTGCATCCAAAATGAATTCATTTCAATGCCTCACTGAAATAAAGGGAGGACGCTCGTACTTTGGGTTGTGGACGAGACTCGTTCTATATGTGTCCCTCATAGTCTTAAGATGTTTGGCAACTTTTTCTATAAAAAAATTCTCCTCAAAAATGTTCTTACCAAACTCATGCTGTAAATCTTTTATGAGTTGTTCTTTTAATTTTTTTTCTTGTAAGTTCCACCTTTTAAGAAAAAACACAAAATTGTTACATAGAAAAATTAACTAAAGTTGTGTACCGTGAATATAGTAAAAGAAATGGAATGAAAGGAAAAATATTGTACTGATTAATGATATGAAATAAAAATAGTGGGATAGGGTTAGTTCACTTATGATGTTCCACCTTGTACGTATGGTGGGCCCAAATATCTTTAATGTCAAGTCATGAAGCGCTTTATAAAAAGAATCGTTCCCTGCAAAAATATCATGTGATCATCAATCCAAAACTTGTTATGAATAAGTAAATTACAATTACAATATAAATAATAATAATTTTAAAGTACCTGAAAACTTAGGACATTTTAAAGGCGTCAATTCTTTATTTTCTATCAACAATGACGTCTGCATAACTCCTGTGCTAGAAACACGGGTAGATCCAAGAAACGGTGGTGAATTATCACCAATACAGGTACTCTGATCTGTATCCAATGTATCAGTCGTCGATGTACCTCCTACTGCAAAAAATTAATCCACTATGAGATGCACCCAAGATTAAAGTACAAATTATTAAATTATAATTAACACAAAACCAAATTTAGAAAAACAAGGATTTAATAGGCATAGACCATGAAGGCATCGATGTTTGCATGCTCCATGTTGCAGACATTGCACTTGGCTCTCTCAGATGGTTGGTCCTTCTAGGAGGAGTCACATGGATCACTTGATGAACTGAACAATACATTGTTAGCAAAGACATTATGAAATAATAAGAGTAAGAGTAGCTTTCAATATTGTTTGAGTGAAGATTTTCTTAGAAATTTTGAATTAGTTGTAATTGTACCTTTTCCTTTTGAGTAAGTCCAATGCAAAATGTACCTTCTAATCAGTAAGTCCAATGAAGTTTTTGAATGTTCCAAAGAAAATATTCTTTGTAACTTGTTAACTTAAGGATTATTTTACCCGAGGTGGGAGTTCTGCTAGTACCGCCATCACCAGGATGTCCATGACCAGGTACTTGAGCAACCAAAAAATCCTGAAGCAAGAACACATATATTTTAGCTCATGGCATAAAAGAGTATAAAATATAACCCTTTATTGAACTTGTGTTATAACTAAAGAATCATTACTACTTACTTGATAACGATGTGCTTGCGACATCAATTCCTGTGTCCTCGTCACCATATCCTTGATTGGATTTGGATCATCCAAAAGTTTCATAATTTCTGCAAGGACTATTTTTAATTTTTTCTTCACCATGTTAAAAGGGTTAAGGAAATCTGGGAGCTCATCTGTATCTACATGAGCTATTTCCTCTATTGTTGCAGGTGCTTTTCCCCTATCCTGAACATCAATTTGTGACAGGAATATCAGTAAAACTATCAGAATAACTCCAAAACCCTAAATAAAAGAATATAATAATATAACATTTTTCAACTATCTAATTTGTACAATTACAATAAGGTTTACCTTTGCTAAAGAATGGGTAGGTGGAGCATCCCCTTTGCCTCTATCATGTGGGGGATCCATGTCGTCGTGTGACAAAGATTAAATATAAAAACTTCAGCAAACTAAAAGCAATAGGCTTATCAAAAAAAACTTATTAATAAAATGGTATATTGGAGTTATAAACTTGAGGTTAGTTTAAATGGTATATAGTACTTACCCCCCCCCCCCCATGATAGTAACATTGTTTTTATCCATGTGATTCAAATGGTAATTTATTAGTAGTTCTTCCCTTGCACTTATTGATTTTATCGCACATACAAAAACATGATTCCCCTCACGCGCCTCAAATATGCAATTGGGTTGCTTATTAGTTGTCGCAGGTCGTGTACTATTTATAAAACCTGTAATATTCTCTATTATTTTTGGTCTCCCGTCAATGTACATAGAAAATATTTTACTTTGGCCATTTTCTTTCCATTGTATATAATTTGCTGACACTGCATACCTACGCATACTTTTTTTGTATTGAGCAATCTGTATCCAATCGTGACAATTGTAACAAGGTCTGACAAACTCTATCAATTCAACAACTTTGTTGTAACATTCCTTTATCCCATCCATGGAAAATAGGCCCAAACCATGTAATGAGGATGGAGCTATGTGATATATCCTCTCGTTAACACAAAAATTAGTGTTAATTGGAGGTAGCTCCTTGGGTACCCATTCTTTCTCAAGATGTG
>MU223556.1:2227731-2252262 GCA_018584345.1 Thuja plicata | reverse complement strand
GCAATACTCGGACCCCACGATAAATGATTCCGCTCAATCTTCTGTAATTAAATATTTCACTTTGTATCCCGATACTAATTCCACCCAAGCCACTAAAATGTGTACTCCAACTATTGTCGCCACTATAAATATATCAAAATATGTTTTCCCATAAATATTTATCGCGCCTTTAACTTCATATTTATCAAACTACATGCTCTTAATATATTGCAAAATAAGGATCCCAATAATGCGCAATGTTCAAATATTTTGTCGCGGGCCCACTCATAATCTCCATGGTAATTATAAACCTCTTATCATAATATTTAGGCGACTCCATAGCTCTGCCTCTAAAAAGATATTTCACTCTCCCTAAAAATCTAGCCGCTAATAATAAGATGTCTTGATAACAATCTTGATTAAATATCTGATCGGCTATGTTCCCTTAAAATTCAACGAAGATATAAAATTTGCATAGAACATCAAATTCCTTCAATCTTTAAGAAGATTCGGGCCCCGCGGTTTCATAGAAAAGGAGAACTTAGAGATATTAAGTATTCAGGATTCCATTTGATAATTCCATCACAGTGCAGATCACCAACCACTGTCATATTCAGAGTGCATTTATCTTCTACATTTGCAGTCTGGCTCTGATACCATGTTGAAGTTCTTAAGATCGCTGCAAATGTAATGGCATTCTATATTTTCTGTGTCTTTCAAATGCAGCAATCTTTCTTGTATTTATGTGAGAAAGAGGCTAGGAGAGACATTTCCCTTCATGGGACATGTCTATTCATTATAATTGTTAATGTTTCATTAATCAATTATATATTATAATAATATAAGTTTGCATAATATATATTTAATAATAATATATATAATACACACACAAATACAATATATTATTTTTAATCAATATTAAAGTATTATATGTATTCTAAATGATCATACGACTGAAGCTACAAAACATTAACACAAAGAATCACATGGATGTTATTATGACAGGGTTCTCTTTCCAATAACTTGGCATTCTTGGTTTTTGCTAAGCAAATGATTCCGTTATATCCACATATCCTTGAAATAAATTATTGGGTAGTTGGGCCAGTCAATGTCAATATCTTTAGAAAAATAAGAGGTGGATTCTTGTTATTCCCCAGTGCTTCCCAAAAGACGTGAAATGAATGAACAAGGTGCCTGAATGGATTTGTTTGTAACTGTATTACTCTTTTATATGTAATGTTTGAATTCCATCATCTCTGTAAATGATTTGCAAACAAACTCAAGTCCCATTATTTTCTCCCCATAAAAACGTGACTGAAATTATATGAGATCTAGGATTTTCTCCCCATAGCAAGGACAAAGGAATCTTACAATCAATGCCATAGTGAATAGAAATTCAGCCTATAATCTTTCTTCAGGTACAACTGGTTCAGGAGATGGGTTTACTAACACCAGGGAAAACTGAAAAGTGTGTGGCCTACTTTTGTCTAGCTCTTTAAGACAAGATTAAGATTAGCTGATCATCAGTTTGCTTTGCAATTTTAATATAAAATGTAGGTGGATTTTTTAATTTAGAGAATTTTGAATTCTACTTTCTTCTTCAATAAAATGCTTCAAAAAGAGATTTCGTGGCGAATCCCTATTCCATTGCTGGCCCTTTTTACATCACAAAGTTCTCTATGCCTTTTTAAACCAAGTTTGAGCAATTTAACAGAGCCATCATATCCATTATTAAAGTGCCATGTTTCTTGTGTGCAAATGTGTTCTGCTTTCATTCATGGAATAAGGAATAAATTTAAAGTGCCACGTGTGATTCAACTGCATTCAAATACTTCATTGAGGCACTAGATTCCAATCAAAAGACTCACTTCTTTATGGGAGGTATTGTTGTGAGGTTTTCACACCATCGCCCCATTACAAATGGGGACCTCCTCTTTTTGCTTCCCATTGATAAGTTTAGGTTGTAGAGTAGATTGGCAACAATTCAAAATTTTTAGAGCCTCTTAAAAATCAATATTTCCGAAAATTGAAAAATGGCAAAAAATTACCAAAGTCATTTGCATTGAAAAGGGGGAGCAAGGCTGTGTTTAAAAATCGCTTGCCGGATGAAAAGGTGGAATCCACTCCCTCGAGTGGCATTGGAGTGAATTACATTTATTGGCTAGTGGGGCCAAGGGATTCGATCTAAGTGAAGGATTTTAATTAATGAGATGGGAGGCAATGTTAGACAAAGGTATGAAGGATTTACAACCAATCATGGGGCCCCTTCCTAAGGTTCGAGCAACCTCAATAAGCAATGTGTGGCCCCATTTTGCAAAATATATACTCAACATTGAACTTGCAGCCCTTATAATCAAACGTATGAAGCTTGGACCAATCAGCAGAGCCTAATGGTGTAACGCGTGGGCCTGATTTGCTAATCCCAAGCCCAAATTCGATGCAAGATAAGTTCTATGTCAGGCCTAGAATGAGATGTGTGGCTCTAAACTCTAGGGTGGAGCCTTAACTCGATGCAAATCTGCTATAAAATGAAACGTTGTAGGCTTTGACTCATTAAATCTGGGCATAAACTCAATGAATCCAGCCCTATAGCCAAACATGTGGCTCTGAGTTTGAAGTCTGAGCCTAAAATCAATGAAGACAAGGCCTGATCAGACAAGGCCTATAATTCAAATGTATAGACTCAGAGATCTGATATAAGGTAATGTGGGGCATTAAACCATGAGCTACATCTTGAATTCGACGAAGTTTGGCCCAAATTCAGCCCCATAATGAGACATGTGAGCCTGATCTGTTAAGATCAGGCCTAAATCCAATGAGAGTGGGTCTAAATCTGACCACTAATCAAGCTTGTGGCTCTAATTTTCAAATGCATAGGCCTATAGAATGAAACGTGTGCTGGCCTTAAACCAAATACAAAGACCCAATCTGGACGTAAGGTCTCATGATGAGACCTATAGGATGTATAAGCCAAACAGCGACCTATAATTGTCAGCATGTGGGCTTGAGTCCTAAATCAGGCCCTAATTTCGATGTGGCTGACCCAGATTTTGTTCTAAGCGAAACATATGGGCCCCCTTACTCCAACGCGTGGGTTCAAACTCCGTAGATCAGACCTAAATTTGGTCCCTATAGCAAACGTGCAACCTCATTAGCATAACATATGGGTTTAAATTTAATAAAATAGGCCTCCATTTCAAACGTATAAGTCCTAAGCCCAAAGGATGAGGCCTAAATCTGACTTAAGTCCAATAAGAAAGCCCCATATCTCATTAGCATAACGTATGGGTTTGAATTTAATAAAATAGGCCTCCATTTCAAACGTATAAGTCCTAAGCCCAAAGGTTGAGGCCTAATCTGAGTTAAGTCCAATAAGAAAGCCCCAGATCTGAAACGTGTGGGCCTGGATTTAAATGAGCTAGGTCTCATAAACATAACGTGTGGGCTCAGAGCTCAAAGCTTAGGGGACATGAAACATATGGTCTTGAGCCTATAAGCCAGGCCTTAAAATCAATAAATGCAGCCCTAAATCTAGGCGCAAGGCAGTGAGATCAATCCTATAAATGAAATGTGTAGGCCTCAAGAACATGAGTATGGCCCCATTTGGTCAAAACATATATCTTTAGATCTATAACATATGGTCTCCAAATTCATTCATAAGATCAATAAGGCAGTCTGAAACTCTCAAACATGGAGCCGAAAAATCAAATCTGGTCTGATAAGCCTCGAACTTAACCAAGGAAGGCCCAGATTTAATGAAGAATTGCATTTACATGTACATGAAGAGGAGTTCTATCCAATGCAAGGAGGATAAATTCAAATGCAAGAGGATTAAATTTAATGGGAAGGCCATGAATTCAATACAAAAGAAGGGATCCATCATCAATGTTGCCATTAAATATTCGTTATTAAATTTTTGTAGCATTGAAAGAAAAATCGATTCAACAATAGCAACTATATAAAATGGCTATTTCAAACACTTCAAAGAAATTCATTTCAAACTTTGATTGCAGGTATGTCAAGAGAGATTCGAACTAGCAAAAGGGCAGATTGAAGAAGTTTTTGATCATTTTTGTTGCAAGGATACATTTAGTCAAAAGAGGACTGATTATAATGTTTACCAACAATTAGCATCCTGATTTTAGTCACCTTCAACAATTTCAAGGCTTGAAATCAAATTAGATCAACCGAGGGCTTCAATTTCTACCTTTAAACCACTTGCTGCTTGCTGCTTGTAAGTACGCATTGCGTGGTCAAATGGCATAAAATCACAAGCTTAACTTCAATTAGCATTGGCTCAATAATTTGCATCCATTGATGGAGTTGGTGAGATGGTGGTGATTTGAATATCTTTGAAGTATACCTTAGAAGATTGCACTATGTGGGTGGAGTTGATGACAAGACCACATGTAGTAGAGTCACGAAGATATCCACAAGCCTTTGCATCCTAGGATAAAAGTAGACAGTAGTCTAGATTCGCAAATTTAAGTTCATAGCAAGCAAGAACTAGCCAAGCACATTGCATATTGTGAAGCCAAGCCATTCGAAATCCAGTTGGTAAAACCTTAGAGAACTAGCATAAGTCCCCTAATGATACCGACATATTACATATTAGTACAGACTCACAAAGTGAGTATCTATCATTTGAAGGAACTTTGGAGACACTTTAGTGATCTTTCTTTTCAATCTTTAGCATATAAGGTGTCTTTGTTCAATAGAGAGTTGTAGATTTGGTATTCCATTCGGAATATTGAGTACATAGTTTTGCATGTTGTAGTGGATTAAAAATCACATCAACAGAAATTGGCAATAGAAGGAGGGCTTGTTCAAAGTTCTCTTAAGAAGTTGTCAACAGGTTAAAGATGGTATAATATGGGGCTCTTTTGACCATGAGAACCAAGAGGAAATTGGGAATCGTATCAAGACAACATCATCCTTACATTCCATTCCCTCGCTTGGAATCAAAGAAGGAATAACCTTGAGTACTTGTGGATTGCCGATATATTAGGCACAAAAGAAGAAAAGGCTGAGAGAATTGAAAGAGAAGCCCAAGAAAGGCTAGAGTTGTAGATTTGGTATTCCATTCGGGATATTGAGTACTTAGTTTTGCATGTTGTAGTGGAATAAAACTCACATCAACAGAAATTGGCGCTAGGAGGCCTTGTTCAAAGTGCTCTCAAGAAGTTGTCAATAGGTTAAAGATGGTGTAATATGGGGGCTCTCCTGACCACGAGAACCAAGAGGAAATTGGGAATCATATCAAGACAACTTCATCTTTACATTCCATTCCCTCACTTGCAATCAAAGAAGGAATAACCTTGAGTACCTTCGAATTGTCGATATATTAGACAAAGAAGAAGAAAAGGTTGAGAGAATTGAAAGAGAAGCCCAAGAAAGGCTAGAATGTGAAAGACAAAGTTAAAGGGTTGTTGACCACACTAAAGATGATGAAGATTGGTTCTTCCTAGATCACAACAACCAAAGGCACGGTGAGAAACACTTCAAGTGAATAATGTAGTGACATTACACTCTATTACATGGGGACAAAGAAGGAACAACTAAGAATACTTGGATATTGTTGATCTATTGAACGAGGAAGAAAGGAGAGCACAAAAGGTAGACAGGAAAATTTAGAGAAGGTTAGAACGTGAAGGGGAAATCCAAAGAAGGCTTGAAAGGGAAAGAAAAGCAGAAAGATTAGCTTGATCAAGTCTGGAAGAGAGTCAAAATTAGATACAAGCTGGATAGGAAGATTGGATTGCTCTCATCGGAAAGGCTTGAAAAAATACAATCACAAAGAAGACAAAGGATATTGAGATCAACTGCTAAACAAGAAGAGGATTTAGTGGAATTGCAGTTTCATAGGAAATGGAGAAATCATTGGGTGGCTCACGTTGCAAGCGAAGCAAGCCCTTCAAATCAAACAAGTACAATCCCAAGTAGAGCCGCCCCTCAACAAGCTTTATTACTGACATCTCAAGTTCAAATTACTCAAGCTCAACCAACACCAATTCGACTAGTTCAAACAACAACCAAGGGGACACCATGGATACAAAATAATGCATCCCCGCTTACTTTCAATGCTTATCATGATTTCCCAAAGAATCCAGAGCACTTCTATACATAGTTCCATGTTAACGATCCCAATTGAACAACAAAGGACCATATCAATTCTTTGAGGATGCCTTGTGTAACGGGAGAATTCAACATGAGGATGTCACATGTAGACTTTTCCCCCATTCGTTGGGAGATGAAGCATTTAACTGGTTTGTTGATTTGCCAGCTTCGTCTACAACTACACGAGACCAATTGAAGACTACATTTGTCGGAAAGTTGGGATTCCTATCACACTGTTGGATTTGCACAAGCAATTTCTGATATCAGAAGACAGGAAGATGACCCCATAAATTCCTTCAATAATCGTTTCCACAAAGCATATACTAGGCTCCAAGCTCCTTACACAGTACAAGACATATACTAGGCTCCAAGCTCCTTACACTGTTCAAGACACAGGTGCACTTGAGATGTACTACAATGCTTTGGATTCTCAAACGTCTATGTTTACTAGACATTCGCTTCCGACCCCAACAAATCTAATTCAGGCCTATGAAATAGAATGTATCAGGGCCATCGATGATCCAAGCTTCGGTTATTCAAGTCCAATAGGCCTACATTTCAGGTTCCGTCAAATCAACTCGTATTGCATCCTGGAGCTCCACTTTCACAGGCACCTCCAATTGTATATGTATACCTTACTTGCAAGGCGTAGGCACATACAAAACATTCAACTTCAAGGCATGCAAAGGAGTTTCCGAGGACAACAAAATAACTATCCAGGGAATTATCTGAGAAGTAATCAAGATGGAAATTATCAAAGGAACAACCAAGGTAGCAACTATCACGACAATGCACAATCGAGCAATCAAGGACACAATAACAATTAATTATACCAAAAGAGGGTAGACTTGGAATACCAATCCAAACAATGGGAGTGTGGTGTCACCGCTTGACAACTCACCAGCCTCAGAGAACATGCCTGCAGAGAAGATATTTCTAGCTGAAGACAAGGCACCGGTAATAATCAGAACATCGACAATATACAAGGTAATAGTGGAACTCAAAGCACCACCAGTGCACAAACTGTTGGCAAGAATCAGGATGGTGAGTTAAAGAAGTTAGGCTAACACGTAGTAGAGGAGTTGAAGAAAGTCAAGATAAGTTTACCTTTGTTCGAATTGATGAAAGTTCTAGAGATAAGGGATGTGTTCATAAATAGCTTGAAGGATAGCATAAATCAAGGGAGTCACAATCAGGCTACAAGTACTACTCAAAACACAAATAAAGTTTCTCAAAATGTGAATGTGGCACAGGATGCAAATATTGCTCAAATCTTTTCATGTGAAGATCAAAACACATGTGGTAATAATAATTCATCACAACCAATTTATGTTGCACAAAGTGTGTCAGGTGCAACTCAAACTGCAACAAGAACGACAAGGTTGCAAAAGAACAAAACACGACAAAAATAGAAGGTAATGGAACAATAGGGGAGGAAACCAAGGATACCACTCAAAAGGATACTCCCATTATTTGTATCAAGGGAAAGGCAAACTGTCCCCATTCCTTGTCTGTAAGGATTTTTAGGAAATTGCTTCACAATTGCCTCATTGATTCAGGTGCATCAAACAATGTCATGCCACTTGCGATTTGCAAAAGACTGAGAATTCTTCCTATGAACACTAACAAGAAAGTCAAAGAGTTGGATAGAATAGAAGTCCCAATAGTTGAACTGAATAATATCCACATGCAGCTAGCAACTGATCCTAGAACGGAGCAGTCTATTAACATATCGATAGTTGATGTTCCTGACAGTTACAGTATGATCCTGGGCAGGGATTGGACAAGAAGGTTAAATGGCTACGTAGCTATTGATTTCTCCTACATGTGGTTACCATGGAGAGGGTTTCCTAATCAAATAAGGATAGAAAACACCCCAAGATTGAGATTGATGATAACGGAATATGGGCAGAACAAGGAAATCTTGTTTGCTGAGATGGGCCTCGGATATTACAAACTGATGGCACAAGAAGTTTTGATGCTTCAAACTTCACACAATTAGAAAGGAAAGGAAATACTGGGAGATCATAACTCCAAGAAGTATTCATAGAGAATCATTTGGGTTCGTCCTCTGATGAAGGAGAAGGGATGTTCGAAAATTTCAGGAATTTTGTGCTGAAAAGCGTAGAACAAGGTCTCGAGTTTGGAAATCGTACCTCAGTAAGAGATTCTCTTACCCAACTGGTGTAGGATACATGATGCATCACATTCAAAACTCTCTTGCTCCATGTGTAAGATGGATTTGGAACCAGTAGAGAAAGGAATTCCGGGTGCAGTAAACCTGGGGGAATACAAGTGATTTAAGATGATAAAAATAGTTCCAGAGACTATCTACCACAACAAGATATAGTTGAGAGCAGCAAGATGGGTGCAGAAAGGAATCAACCTCTGTATACAAAGGAAAACAATGCCAAGTCAATTCTTCCAAAGGAATCCCCAGGGGAATTACTAGGAAGTAACCAAGTATGGACGATGAGTTTTGATGGTTCCAAAGCCAAGAAAGGGTCAGGGGCTAGATATGAATTGATAAGTCCATCGAGAGAGTTATATTTGGCAACACATAGATTGCAATTTGCTTGCACAAATAATATGACTGAATATGAGGGTCTTATCTTGTGCTTAATTTGTGCGATAAATAAAGGAGCAAACATACTTCATGTATTCGGGGATTCGGACGTAGTAGTATGCAAAGTCCGGAAGAAGTACACTTGCCATGACAAAAGGTTGAAAAGATATAGGAATTGAGTATGGGATCTCATAGAGAGCTTTGATGCATTTAACATAAAATTTGGATACCGATCTGGTAGCAAGGTGGCAAACGCCTTGGCACAAGCAACAAGTTAATTGGCACCCCTCACGCTCGAAGGATTGAAGAAATTTACACCCCTCACGCTCGAAGGATTGAAGAAATTTAGAGTGCAATTGGCATCAGTGCCATTGGTACCTGACAACGTAACTAATTTTCAAGTCTTTGATGATGATAAGCACATATTGGAATTTTTGACAAACACAAGTGTCTCCATTGCACAAATTTACGAAGCAGACTACGATCTAGAAGGGATCATGAATTTGAAAACCAATACCATTCCAAGAGGAATGATCCAGTTAGAAAGAATATTTGATGTGAATCAATTCCACGCAATTAAGCACCAGTCCACTGAAGGGGGTGAATCCGAGAAGATAAATTTAGGAATAGAAGAGGATCCAAAGAATGTGTTCATTGGTAAAGTTTGCACTCCGCAGAAGAGAGAAAGTATACTTGATGTGATGAGAGAATTTCCAAGCGTGATACCATGGAGTTATGAAGACACGAAGACCTATGATCCGTCCATTATCACACATACAATACCTCTTAAGGACGGGAGCAAGCCATTTCGGCAATGTCAAAGACCAGTGGACCCCCTGTTGAAACCATTGATTTGTCAAGAAGTTAAGAAACTATTGACTGCAAAGATCATATTTCCAACGCGACACTCAACATGGGTTGCCAATTTGGTTCTAGTCAGAAAGAGAAATAGAGATAAGGTTTTGTGTGTATTTTTGTAAAAATGGAGCAAGCCATTTCGGCAACGTCAAAGACCAGTGAACCCCCTGTTGAAACCATTGATTTGTCAAGAAGTTAAGAAGCTATTGACTGCAAAGATCATATTTCCAATGTGACACTAAATGTGGGTTGCCAATCTGGTTCTAGTCTGAAAGAAAAATAGAGATAAGGTTTTGTGTGTATTTTTGTAATCTCAACAAAGCGTCGGAAAAGGATAATTATCCATCGCCATCATTGGTTGAAGTACTACAGATAGTGAACTGGTCACAAATGATGTCTTTTATGGGTGGGTACTCGGGATACATTCAGGTGATGGTCGAGGAAGAGGATTGATTGAAAACAACCTTCACAAAATGGGGAACATTTGCCTACAGGAAGATGCCATTCGGCTTAATCAATGTAGGGCCATTATCATCTATATAGATGACTTGACAGTCTTTTCAAAGAAAATTGAAGACCACCTCGAAGACGCAAGGAAAGTATTTTCAAGATGCAGAAAGTTCAGAATCAACCTCAACCCAAAGAAATGCATGATTGGGGTTACCGAAGGAAAATTGTTAGGACACGTGATCTCAGATAAGGGAATAATGATTGATCTAGATAGGGTGGAGGCAATTTTGAATCTTAGTTTGCCAGGCAATAAGAAAGAGTTGAATTCTTTCTTTGGAAAAATTAATTTCGTGATAAAGTTCATTTCAGGATTTGCAGAGATAGTAAAACCCATGATCGATATGCTCAAGAAAGATGCTAAAATGGATTGGACTTCGATGGCGAAGGAAGCTTTCGATGAAATAAAAAGGGCAATCATTAATGCAGGAGTTCTTGGGAGCCTTGATTATACTAAGCCATTCTATCTATACTCATTCGCTTCAAATTATGTTTGCACATCGATACATACGCAAAGATTTGAAGAAAGAGATGAGCATCCCATTGCTTTCATGAGCGTGCCACCGAAAGACATAGAATTGAAGTATCTCAACATTGAAAACCAAGCATATGTGCTTGTAAAAGCAATTAATAAGTTCAAATATTACATATTGGGGAGCAAGGTACACGCTATAGTTCCCAACATTGCAGTAAAGACATTGTTAATGCAAAATGAACTTGGTGAGAGAATATGAAAGTTGGTCGCCACTATCCAGGAATACAACATTGAAATTCAACCAATGAAGATAGTCAAAGGACACAAGCTCGCGCAGAAGATTGCTTTCGATGGACAAAGGACAAAAGCTCGTGCAGAAGATTGCTTTCGATGGATCCGGTTTGTTCCAACAAGTTTATGAAATGGAGGACATATGCCCAAATGAATGGTACAAGGATATCATTTGCTATCTACTAAACCACAAGTGTTCTTCACATCTGAATCCAGTACAGAAAAGGCATTGAAATTAAAAAGAAAAAGATATATGTTGCAAGGATCAATTTTATACAAATAGAATCATGAAGGCATCTACCTAAGATGTGTTGGAAAAGAAGCAAGAAGTGTCCTACAACATTTTCATGATAAGTTTGGAACCGGTCACAGACCAAGTTTGGCCACTACACACAAGATACTGAGATTGGGATATGATTGGCCGACTTTGTTCAAGGATACACACGAACACATGAAGACTTGTCATATTTGTCAAACAACTGCAACTTGAAGGAGGATTCCTGCGATGCCTCTACAACCGATGATTGAAGTAAGCCCATTTTGCGAAATGGGGTCTTGACTTTATTGGTGTGATCAATCCATCTTCCTCGACACAACATAGGTGCATTCTAACCACTACCGACTACTGTACTCAGTGGACGAAAGCCCAAGCCCTGGAATTATGCAATATTGATGTTATTAAGTTTCTTGAAGAGAAAGTTATTACAAGGTTTGGATATCCTCATGCTTTGGTTTGGATAACAGTTCTGCATTTTCATCTCTTAAGTTCTCTAACTGGGCTTTTGATCATGAGATTACTTTAAAGTTTTCATCTAACTACTATCCCCAGGGGAATGGCCTAGTTGAATCCTCAAACAAGAACCTATTGAGTGCCATAAAGAAATTGTTGGGCAGGAACCCGAGAGATTGACACACAATTGAAATTTGCTCTTTGGGCGAATAAAACAAGGATCAAGAGTTATTTAGGGACCTCCCCATATCATTTGGTGTACAGACAAGACCCAGTTTTCTTGGTTCAACTGAGAATCCCAACCTTGCAGTTTATGTAGGAGTATTTGGAAAACAAAGATAAGGTCCAAACTTGCATGTCTCAACTAATGCAACTGGATGAGAAAAGAGACGAAGCCCTAGATAGGTTTGCCAAACATCAAGGGGTAGGCAAGAGATGGTTTGACAGACAGGATAAATTCAAAGGCTTTAGGATGTCGGATCTGGTCCTATACTGGGATTAAAGTGCATGAGAAGAAAGGTGATCACGACAAGTTTGATAGGCTCTGGAAAAGTCCATAACAAATTTTTGAAATTTTGGGAGATAGTGCATTTAAATTGAAGACATTAACTAGAGAGGACGTCCCATTGCCAGTCAATGGGCAATTTCTCAAGTATTATTTCATCTCATAGGTTCCCTCGAAAGACCTCTTGTACATAGTTAGAATAGGCTTCCTTTCAGCTATTTTCGTTTAGGTGTTTTAAGAGTTAAGTGTTTAGTTTGTCTTGAGTTAGTTGACTTAAGTTTTCAGCTCCTGTCATAGCTTTCGTGCTGTTGGTTTAGTTTGTTTAGTTTGTTGTTGGTTTGTTTTGAGTCCCTTGACTCAAGTAGTTTGGTAGTTTGTTCGTAGCGCTAGTCTTAGGTCTATCAAGGATCATTTGATCCTAGTGGTTTAGTTTTCTTTAGTTTAGTCGCTTTAGTTTAGGTGTTTCTGCTTTGGTTAGTTTAGTTTAGAGGGATCCCAACTAGCGAGAAAGACGATGTATCATGCAACGTACTCTGGTGTTTTCCCAACAGATTTGTCCAGTTCATTTCTTGAATATCTCTACGTGAGGTTCTCGTGAATTGGAGATCGTTCTTAATAGCCTCAACTTGCAAAAAGGATCTGTCCTAAATTTGGAACAAAGTTGGAGTCTTTCAATTACATCTTACTCACACTTAAGTGATCTAAGACATTGGAGTCTCCAAGGACAAATTGAAGCTAGTGAAAGATATTAAGCCTGCTTTCGAGCCATTGTGGCTTCTCCAAACCCATTTTTGAACTTCACTGCTTGTGAGCCAAAACAAAGTGTCATAAGGAATCAAAGTAGTATCAAAGGAAAGAAATGTGTAATAGGAAGGTTAGTTGGTCTGGGCAATGCGTATGTTCCCCATTGATCTTGGATGCGACTCTCCAACCTTTAATGACAAAAGTTATAAAAGTATGAAGGAGAAGTGGGTTTGTCCAGGCAGTGGGTATGCTCCCCATTGATCTTGGACTCGGCTCTCGGACCCAAATTATTCAATATGGGATAGAAAAGTTTAATACAATTTGGCTTTATGGGTGTGCAGATACGCGTACCAGTGCTACTCAACATATATTTACTAAAGCTAGAGCAATGTCTGTGGGGACGTTATAGCAGGCTTATAAAGTATGGTTCCTCAACTAACTAGTTGTGCGAGTCTGGGGAGGTTTTTCAATGGTCTTGTTGAGCAGGGATGAATACACTTGCACACACGTGAGTAATCGAGGATGGAGGCTCTTCGCTCAATTTGTGGTTTCTTTTGTTTTGAGCGTGTTTCCAAGTTGTTTGATAGGTGAAAAGGGAATTGATCAAAGATTCTAATTTTCAATCTAGTTATATTCTTGAAATGTTCGGGCACATTTCCTAGTGGAGTCGTCAGATTTTGTGAGGTTTTCACAGCATCACCCTATTTCAAATGGGGATCCCCTCTTTTTGCTAGTAAGAGTCAAATGTTGAGTCGGGCTAGTCGTTGGCTTAAAAAGGGGGAGCAAGGCTGTGTTTAAAAATCACTTGCCAGATGAAAAGGTGGAATCCACTCCCTCGAGTGGCAATGGAGTGAATCACACTTATTGGCTAGTGGGGCCAAGGGGTTCGATCGAAGTGAAAACTTTAATTCAATGAGAGATGGGAGGCAGTGTTAGACAAAGGTACGAAGGATTTACAACCAATCATGGGGCCCCTTCCTAAGGTTCAAGCAGCCTCAATAAGCAGCCCCATTTTGCCAAATATATACTCAACATTGAACTTGCAGCCCTTATGATCAGACGTATGAAGCTTGGACCAATAAGCAGAGCCTAATGGTGTAATGTGTAGGCCTGATTTGCTAATCCTAAGCCCAAGTTTGATGCAAGATAACTCCTAAGTCAGGCCTAGAATGAGACTCGTGGCTCTAAACTCTAGGGTGGAGCCTAAACTCGATGCAAATCTGCTATAAAATGAAATGTGTAGGCTTTGACTCATTAAATCTGGGCATAAACTCGATGAATCCAGCCCTATAGCCAAACATATGCCTCTGAGTTCCAAGTCTGAGCGCAAAATTGATGAAGGCAAGGCCTAATCAGATCTATAATTCAAACGTATAGACTCAGAGATCTAAATAAGGCCCTATAAGGTAATGTGGGGGCCTCAAACCATGAACTACATCTTGAATTCGATGAATTAAGGCCCAAATGCAGCCCCATAATGAGACGTGTGGGCTTGATCTGTTAAGATCCTTCCTAAATCCAATGAGAGTGGGCCTAAATCTGACCACTAATCAAGCGTGTGGCTCTAATTTTTAAATGCATAGGCCTATAGAATGAAATGTGTGTGGGCCTTAAACCAAATACAAAGACCCAATCTGGACGTAAGGTCTGATCGATCAGACCTATAGGACTTATAAGCAAAACGCGTGACCTATAATTGCCAGTGTGTGGTCTTGAGTCCTAAATCAGGTCCTAATTTCGATGTGGCTAATTCAGATCTTGTTCTATGTGAAATATATGGGCCCCCTTATCTCCAATGTGTGGGTTCAAACTCCCTAGATCAGACCTAAATCTGGTTCCTATAGCAAATGTGCAGCCTCATTAGCATAACGTATGGGTTTGAATTTAATAAAATAGTCCTAAGCCTAAAGGACTAGGCCTAAATCTGACTTAAGTCCAATAAGAAAGCCCCAGATCTGAAACGTGTGGGCCTGGATTTAAATGAGCTAGGCCTCATAAACATAACGTGTGGGCTCAAAGCTTAAAGCTTAGGCGACATGAAATGTATGGTCTTGAGCCTATAAGCCGGGCCTTAAAATCAATAAATGCAGCCCTAAATCTGGGCGCAAGGCAGTGAGATCAGACCTATAAATGAAATGTGTAGGCCTCAAGAACATGAGTATGGCCTCAAATTGTAACACGGGGCTGTTAAAATCAGTATGCAGGCCCTTTATCCAGCGTATAGGAGGCCTATATTCAAAATGTATGGCACTATTTCAACAATAGGCCCCATTTGGTCAAACGTATGGCACTAAATCTGGACGCAAAGCAGTGAGATCAGACCTATAAATGAAATGTGTAGGTCTCAAGAACATGAGTATGGCCTCAAATTGTAATATGGGGCTGTTAAAATCAGTATGCAGGCCCTTTATCCAGCGTATAGGAGGCCTAAATTCAAAATGTATGGTACTATTTCAACATTAGGCCCCATTTGGTCAAACGTATGTCACTAAATCTGGGCGCAAGGCAGTGAGATCAGACCTATAAATTAAATGTGTTGGCCTCAAGAACATGAGTATGGTCTCAAATTGTAACATGGGGCTGGGGCTGTTAAAATCAGTATCCAGGCCCTTTATCCAGTGTATAGGAGGCCTAAATTCAAAATGTATGGTACTATTTCAACAATAGGCCCCGTTTGGTCAAACGTATATCTTTAGATCTATAACATATGGTCTCCAAATTCATTCGTAGGATCAATAAGGCAGTTCAAAACTCTCAAACATCGGGCCTAAAAATCAATAGTCATGGCCTCAAATTTGATACAAAGCCTCCTAAATTTAAAGGAGGAACCTCAAATCTGGTCTGATAAGCCTCGAACTTAACCAAGGAAGGCCCAGATTCAATGAAGAATTGCATTTACATCTACATGGAGAGGAGTTATATCCAATGCAAGAAGGATAAATTCAAATGCAAGAAGATTAAATTTAATGGGAAGGCCATAAATTCAATACAAAAGAAGGGAAACATCATCAATGTTGCCATTAAATATTCATTGGCGAAAATTAAATTTTTGTAGCATTGAAAGAAAAATTGATTCAACAAGAGCAACTATATATGAAAGGGCCATTTCAAACAATTCAAAGAAAATCATTTCAAACTCTGATTGCAGGCATGTCAAGAGAGATTTGAACCAGCAAAAGGGCAGATTCAAGAAGTTTTTTTATCATTTTTGTTGCAGGGATACATTTAGGCGCTGATAGAAATCTATCCTCTTCAAAGTTTCATGCGAATTTCATGCCAAAAGTGGACTGATTATAATGTTTACCAGCAATTAGCATCCTGATTTCAGTCACCTTCAACAATTTCAAGGCTTGAAATCAAATTAGATCAACCCAGGGCTTCAATGTCTACCTTTAAACCGCTAGCTGCTTGCTGCTTACTGCTTGTAAGTACGCCTTGCGTGGTCAAATGGCATAAAATCATAAGCTTAACTTCAATTAGCACTGGCTCAATAATTTGCGTGTATTGATGGGGTTGGTGAGATGGTGGTGATTTGAATATCTTTCAAGTATACCTTAGAAGATTGCACTACGTGGGTGGAGTTGATGACAAAACGTCATCTAGTAGAGTCACGAAGAGTAGAGTCACGAAGATATCCACAAGCCTTTGCATCCTAGGTTAGAAGTAGAAAGTAGTCTAGATTCGCAAGTTTAAGTTCATAGCAAGCAAGAACTAGCCAAGCCATTCGAAATCCAATTGGTGAAACCTTAGAGAACTAGCGTAAGTCCCCTCGTGATACCAACATATCACATCATTACTACTGAGTGAGTATCCATCATTTGAAGGAACCGTTGAGTCACCTTAGTGATCTTTCTTTGCAATCTTTAGCATATAAGGTGTCTTTGTTCAATTGAGAGTTGTAGATTTGGTTCTCCATTCAAAATATTGAGTACTTAGTTCTGCATGTTGTAGTGGAATAAAACTCATATCAACAGGTATTAAAAGTTATGAATGTAGATCATGGAGCTATGCACAATTTGCAATAGTGGAAAAATTCTCCCAATTGAATAGGCCTTTGTACGGTGCATTGTTATCTGAGCTTCTAAATCATTGCATCCGGGCCAGGAAGGAGTTTGGCCTAATTTTAAGGGTTCATATATCTAAAGGCTCTAGGGCTTTTGTTTTCCATTTCTACATTAAGTGTTTTTGTTGTAGGAATATTTGTGCTCATCAAAACTCTAGTTTTATCCCCTCTTCATAAATATCTTCCAAATTATCCTAACACCCCGCTTCATAAGATTTGATAGACCAATTTCTTGGGTTGTCCAAAAGGTTTAAGAAGGTATCAGTTAAAGGTGTTTTAACAAACTACCTAGAAGTTGTGGCGTCATATGTAAGGGATGCTTCTATCCCTAAGATTGGATGGGATCTCTTCGAGTATTTCTTTAAAAAATCCTTCAAGCCCATTCTGCAAGTTTTGGTTTAAACAATGAACCCAAAAGAAAACCCATGGCTATAAAAACTATCTATTGTTAGTACATGATGCCCATACTTAATTATCTGAGCTTGTAAATCATTGCATGCGGGCTAGAAAGGAATCTAACCTAATTTTAAGGGTTCATATATCTAAAGGCTTTTAGGGTTTTTGTTTTCCATTTCTACATTTAAGTGTTTTTGTGTCATGAATATTTGTGCTCATCAAAACTCTAGTTTTATCCACTCTTCATAAATATCTTCCAAATTATCTGAACACCCCGCTTCATAAGATTTGATAGGCCAATTTATTGGGTTGTCCAAAGGTTTAAGAAGGCATCAGGTAAAGGTGTGTTAACAAACCGCCTAGAAGTTGTGGTGTCATATGTAAGGGATGCTTTCATCTCTAAGATTGGATGGGATCTCTTCAAATATTTCTTTAACAAATCCTTTAAGCCCATTCCGCAAGTTTTAGTTTAAACAATGAACCCAAAAAAAAATCCCATGGCTATAAAAACTATTTACTGTTAGAACATGGTACCCATAATTAAGAAAAGCACAAATACTGCCCCAAACTATATCATTTTTTTAGAAGCACGATTGCCAAGACATAATTTGATCAGATACATGTAAGTATCCAGCTATGAAATTTAATTTTCTTGCCATCAACATTTAGAAATGTTGGAACACCATTATTTACGCAAATATGAAAAGCAAGTAAAATACCAATATGGTCTCCAACCATAATCGTACGGACAATACACTATACAGAGAAGAATGAATTCTCGGGACTACAATCAACCATTAGTTTAAATCACCTGACGTGCAAATATAAGACCTGAAGAATATCTAGCTGTATAGATACTCCAAAAGCTTTAATTACTTTTGATTTGTGTTTTTAGAAAAGGTCTGCTTCCTTACCAGTAGACATGCGTTTTTCTCACACTGGAAAATTCCAGATCTTTGAAGAACAAAATTTTGTCCTGTCACAACACAGATGTCCAAAACAGAGCCAGAAAACAGAATACAGAAAACAGAGCTAGAATACAGACCTTTGAAGCTCATCTAGGATGGTTTTGGCTGCATGTGGAGCCATTCTATATGTACAGACTGATCAATAACATTTTTCAGCTGTGGCTAAAACTATGTAACATTTTTAGATGGGGTTAAAAAATTAACTAAGTTAATTACACTGTTCCACACCTCCTTGGCTGCATTGTCTCAGTCCATATTTTCTGTCAAACAAAACTATAATTTGGTAACGCGAATTAGACCTGAATTAGAAAATTTCTAATGCTGAATTCACTAAATACGCAGTTTGGTAACTCAACCGGAATTGGAATTGAGAATTTTGAATTCCCATTTTGGCCTATTTCGGGAATTAGAATCTTCCTCGTAAAAAGGTGGAATTGGAATTACAAATTCCAATTCCCCTTTTTTCAAGCCAAAATTTATAAAATTTTCGGGTCCAGGCGAACAGTTTACGAAAAAGCAGGGTAGACAGGAAGTAAAAGAGGAAATGTTTCCCCGTGGTTCCCCCTGAAAAAGACGCCGAGGTGGATAATTAGTGCGGAAAGGCAGGTAAATGTTAGGGCTTATGAGCAAAACAAGCAAACTCCAGCGGTCTTTCTCTCCGATGTGCGCGAGTAAATATGGAACATTGAAGAGCACGTTCAAGGCCCGTGAATGATTTCTAGAGCACCAAATAGAAATGTAGTCTCACAGTTTGTAGATGTTGCAAGGAAGCGTTGAAGCAAGATTTAAGCATTTGAAGGGCACGGATAGGGCATGGTCTCTGTGCTGCAGTAAGGGGCTTCATGATCTGCGGCAAAGTGCAGAATGTGCACGAATTAGATTTGTAGAGAAGGCTTAGAAACTTTTAAGTAAATGCAATTGGCGTGAGTAAAGTTGGATTCATCAACCTTGCCAAAGGCCTCGCTGCCCATGTGCTATGTGGGAGACTTCAAATAGTGTACGGGCATCTACCAAAGCATAATGGTTTATTTTTTATCAGATGCAATCAAATGTAGGAGCATAGCCAAGGCATGGAAAGGCTGTCATTTCTACAGACAGCTTCAGTGATATGTAGTCTCATGGAATGCACAAAGTGCAGGTAATGTCAATGCGCATAAATGGATTTGTTGAAAAGATTTTAGAACCTTTCCAGCAAGTGATACTAGAGGGTGTGAAGCCATATTTCAACAACCTTTGTGAACCAAGACATTTGTTTTGTGACTTTCTTCCTTTGTGTGTGAGGAAATTCCGGATCAACCAAACGGTCCACACTATATTCTGAAAACGAAAAATTGGAATATCAAATCCATGATTTGACCATTTCCAGCATTTGATCAATTTCAGCATTTTCTAATTCCACCAACCAAACGGGGCTTGTCTATTACAAATTTTAGAATATGATCTACAGAGTGTCAAACTAAATGCAAAACAGGAAACAACAACGAGTTAGATTCAGGCATACAGTGTTATCTCACATCATATATATGTGCAAGCAAAGGCTAATCATCACGACAAGAGCACGAGGAGTCCCCTTGGTAGAACAGTAATGAATTTCTACACAAAATTTTAAAGAGGATTTGAAGATATAGGACCACCATTAGAGGATTTAAAGAGTCACAGTCGTACAGATTATTCTTCTACCCTATAATAGAAAAACAAAGAGATTCATTAGAATTTTGTAGACTTTGAGTTTTTAGTAAACTTAGTAAGATATATTCTTGGATTTACAATTTTACAACAGAACAAAATTTTTGTTTTATTCTCAAAAATATCTATACTTTGAAACAAAAATCACATATATACTCATATAGCTATTCCCACACATTCATAAGAAAATATGTTTGTGCACTAATATGAATATATATGAATTGCGCACGAGATATGAGTTAAGATTAATTGTGCATGAGGTGTGTTTTTGAGATACGAGTTAAGATTAATTCATTAAAGGTATATGTGTGTATATGTAGATATGCATATGTACTCACAGACATACAAAAACAACGGTTACATAGTTTATTACTTTTGTCATTTTTATGAATACTGTGTATAGTCGATT
This sequence comes from Thuja plicata, assembly GCA_018584345.1. NCBI lineage: Eukaryota > Viridiplantae > Streptophyta > Pinopsida > Cupressales > Cupressaceae > Thuja > Thuja plicata. The sequence goes on along the minus strand of MU223556.1, from coordinate 2,231,968 downwards.
CTGCCAGTTATGATAGCAAAGAATGAAATAAATAGATTATTATACTATATTTCTTATTTTTATTATAGATGTCAAATACCAGGAGGACTACATTATATTATTATTTGTGGAATCATAATGTCATAACTGAGATATTTTCTAAGAGACCTCATTTTTGAAAGCATAAAGTAGCCGATGGAGGTGACTGCTGTTGGCTTTTGTTTATCAGTAAGGGTGATGTGTTGAAGGTTAAATTTTATTGACGATATGACTGTACTTATGTCTCTATTCCAAAAATAAGTCACAGGGTAAGCTTTAGGTCATCAGATACAGATCAATTATACTTGTTTGACTGGCTCGTAGATTATGTTCCTCTCTATTATGATCATTCCTTTGCATAATGGTTTTGTAATTTCTCCAAGTCTAGTTTACAAATAGAGATTTCCCACTCCAACAATGTTCCCAAAATTATTCTTCTTCCCCTCCCAAGGTGCCTAGTGGTTCCCAAGGTGCCTAGTGGTGCCTTACTGTAGTCTGCAGCAATGCTGCTCCTGATTTGTTGTTCTTTGCTACAGATAAGAAGTTAGAATCCTAGTTGGCAAGAAAGGTTTCGTCAATGGGATTGTGGAAATATTTGTAGTAAATGATTGTTACCAAAGGTGAATTGTCAGATGTTTGTATCCCCTTTATGTAACATGTTTGAGCACCAGAATCTTTAAGAAATAGTATCTTTTGATGTTATTTGCTTATCTACAAAATTGATTTACAAACATGTCTCGAATTATTTGTAGCTTTAGTCTATTTGCAACAAACTTGATATCTTCTGTAGGCAGAAGTTTATAGTTATGAACTTTATTTGCCACATAGCTACAGCTAGTTCTAATAGTAATATTATTTATGTTTGGTTATTTATTGGCAGGCTAATAATACAATACAGTATCGGTATTCTACAAGTCGTGTAGGTCAAGGTTAAAAATTATGTTCCAAATACAATACTCCAGACTCAGCTAGCGGTGTTTTTACTTACAAGGACTAGTTTCATGTATACATAACATATCACATAGCACCAACAACATAACTGTTTTTCCAGCCTTTAGCAGGAACTCTGCTTCTCTGTAGCCCTTGTTGGGTACTTGGACCAGTCAATGTATATATCTTTAGAAAAATAAGAGGTGGATTCTTGTTAATTTTGCTGCTCATGCAAAAACAGTCTTTTCACTGTGCTCTGAATAAATGTTTTGAGTCTCTTTCAACTTCAGTCATGAAATGAATTTAGGCCTCATTTGAAGAGTTGGAATAATCCTGCAGATTCAAACAGATAAAAGATGTTAAAACATAATTTATATGATTGTAGGTTGAATAGAAAGCTTAACACCCTGCTTGGTGATACTAAGAAAGACTTCAGTGCTTTTAATAATAGATTTTGCAAAATCTTGCTCAAGGGGCTGAAAGATTAAAAGAAGACAAAAGCTAAAACTTGAGGAAGGCTAATTTATGGGTTTATCAATAATAATGTATCTAAAATCCCATTGAAATAAATGTGAGTAGGCCAATATTCCTGGTTCTTTTCTTTTCTACATAAAAAATAAATGCAGCACACATGTTTTTTGGACCATTATCGGTATATTAGGCATTGCTGACATGTATTAAGATGTGTTTAATGGAGGCATGCAATTGACTGACGATACCATGGAAGTGAGTGTTGATTGAATATCAATTGAATTCAACTATCGTAAAATAGATGAATGATAGTTTAGAATAGAATATAAAGCCCAACACGATACAAACACAAAAACTAATTCCTTGAGTTTTTTCTATATTACTCATAAACCCTGATTTATTTAGTGTGTTATAGATGAACTAATTCATTTTATCTTGCTACTTCGTAAAACATATGAATGATAGTTTAGAATAGAATATAAAGCCCAACAAGAAACAAACACAAAAACTAATTCCTTAAGTTTTTTCTACATTACTCATAAACCCCGATTTATTTGGTGTGTTACAGATGATGTTCCTTGGACACAATGACAACAACACCCAAGATAACAATAGCATTCAATCACTTTGGAGAAGGGCTTGTTCAATGTATGTCCAGGTATCAAGCGAATGTTACTTTCCTCCTTTAGTTTTGGGTTTTCAATTAGCTTTTGCATTCGCCTTTTTGGTCCAAGGTAAAACACATCACAAACTTGACCTTATTATGTTTTTTTTCTTTTTTCTTTTTTCCTTTTGGTACAAAGTTGAAGTTATTTTAATAGGTTTTGCCTAAGAATGAGGCTTGTTCTATTATGTGTTTTCCATCTTATAATATTGGATAGGATGTCATGTTAGATACTGTTTTAAAGAATACAACAATATGGGGATAATGTGGGAGCACAAAGCCAATTAATTTTTTTTCTTTTTCATATCTGTCTTTTGTTAAACCTGCACAATTTCTAGTGCCTCATGGACAGATTTTTATTCACCTTAAGATGGCTAGGAAAGAAAATTCAGTAGCTGAACACCCTAATTTTAAGCTTTACAAAGTTACAAAGAGTGGATGTTCAGTGCCACACAATGTAGTACTACATGGTACTTTGTCACCAATCAATAAACTTCAGGGCAAGTGCAGTATGAGTCATTGCATGAGATCAAAGATCAGTTCAAGTTACTAAAACTGGCCAGTTTATGTGGTTTCTCACTCATAAATCAGTTTTCTATTCACTAAATAGCTTGATTTGTTTCAGTTTGTCAACAAGATAATTAGTTGATATACTTTTTCCCATGGGCGTTCAGCCCAAGAAAGTTCAGTTCAGAAAATGTTGTTCCATGCTAAAACCACTCTTTAACAGTGCAGATGCCAGTTTACTTCATTTCAAAAGAAAGGGTGGGTGTATCATTTGAGGTTAGTCCGAACAGATCAGTCATATCCTATTATACTAGACCGGATAAAGAATAGAAAATGATGTTGTATACCAATGACTTGCCATCTACTTCTACTTGTCCTTCTAAACTTACATGAGAGGAGTCTGTCGAAATCACTATTGCGTACATAAGAATTAAGTAGATTTATAGTCTGATATGTAGGAGATATTTTGCCACAACAAGCTATGGGAGGTCACCCATTCTAGTACTTCTCCAACTCCAGCGCGCTTAACCATAAAATTTCCTCCAAGGTTAATTCACCTCATTTCAAAACTTTCATCAAGTATTACTTTTTGTAGTTTCATTTTTTCATTTTACTTTTTGCATGTTTTTGGCCTTTCTAAAAGATTCTGCAGTATTGGGCAATTATTGGTGTAGTTTTATTAAATTCTTATCTTTCTGTTATAGTTTTTTTTTTTTAAATTACAGTATGTTTAATTATTGTATCTTTTATTGGCAGGGAAATTCATATAAATTTAAACCATTGTTGATGTTGGATGTTTGGCATGTTGTGTTAGTGGCTAGAAATACTTGGGAGCTTGAAGGAGGAATGAAATCAAGATCTTAGTAAATTGTTTTAGTTTACTACAATGAGAATGCTTTATAAAAATTTTGAAAATATTTGGAATATGTAATATGTAAATTGTTTTGTTGTTTAATGCAAATGATTTTTATTTGGAAGGGGTTGAATTGCCCCTTTCCTAGGGCTGAGAGGAATAGGCATTGGCCATGACCATTTTAAAGGTTGAAATGTATGGCCAATTGGTTATTCCTCAAGCCTTGTTCATGCTTTTTTTGTATTTTTTTTTTTTAAATTTCATAAAAAAAAATTGTATTTCTTTATTTTTATTTAACTTTTTTTATCATGTAAAATGAATTAATCTTTTAAATGGTGCATTGAAAATATCAAGCTTCACAATATTCTTATGTTATTTTTAGAATCGATTTATTGTTCGACTCAAATGTGTTTGAATTTTTACATTCATTTGAATTTATTTGATATGCTTATATTGTTTGTGTGAAGTGTGGGTTTGATTTTTTGGCATTGATTTATTTTTGATACCCTTTGTATGTTTAAAACTAAATTCTCTTTGGTTGTATTTATTGTTTTGAATGAAGTGTATGTTTGAACTTGGAAATTTATGTTTATTTAGTTTGTTTTGATCTAGCATTCACTAATTATTTGTTTGAAGTGTGTTTGATTTGTGGGCATTTACCTATTGTGCACTTATTGTTTACTTTGACATCACTTTATTGTTTGATTGAGCTTTTGGTATCCATTTTAAGTGTGAAATATGTATGGATTAATTTTGTTACTCAGTCTATGCAAATTATATGTGCATGAACTACT
>MU223556.1:2199556-2222375 GCA_018584345.1 Thuja plicata | reverse complement strand
ATTGACCAATTACAAAAATCTATAATCTATAGATTATAGAATTTTATGTAATCCATTATGACTTTTGATCCATATAGGAAGTTAAAATATAGTCCTATCTCTCACCCAAAATCTAACACTCAATTCCCCTATACGAAGGCAGACATTGAGTGGAAGACATTAGTGATAGTTTGACAACCAAGATGACACGCATGATGCACACACTTTATCAAACATCTTATCCTGCACGAAAAATATATTCAAAAAATCAAAATTAATTATTTAAAAATGATCAAAATACTAAAAGTAATATTTTAAAACTAAATACAATACTACAACTAAATAATCTAATACTAAATATTTAAAATAATATTTGTTAAGCTATATATATATTACAACTTATAAACTAAATCTTACATTTAAACATAGATATCAAATTCTAAGTATTAAAACTATATAATAAACTAATTATGAAAACAAAAAATGCAATATAAATGACTCACCATGATATGTCCTTGCTTGCTCTTGAAATGGGCTTTGCTTGCTCTTGATTTGGGCTTGCTTGCTTAATCTCCACCAAAGCTCTTAGATGCTTCTCTTTGCAAAACAAGAAATGAATTGGGGCGGAGCTTTTTTATAATTTGAGTGTCTCCTCATATTCTCCAAAGGGTGCCTCTTTGCATTCTTTGGCTCTCAAAATTCCTCTCTAAATTTAAAAAGTGGGTGGGAGATACATTGCCTGCCCCATCCCCCCTCCCCATTTAAAAGTGGGTGGCAGATACATTGTCTGCTGGCAACTACGCTGCATGGCAGAAGGCCCTACCCCGCCGTGTGCGGCGTCGCTGTTTGCAGGGGTCCTTACGGACTACCCCACCAACGGCAGGGTTCCCATGGTAGGTTGTTTTTTCAGCCTTTTATGGCCTTAAATGTCACTGTTTTTTTAGAATTTTTATTTTTTAGCAATGTCATTTGGTATTTTTAAATTCCAAATTTAACGTAATTGACCTCATTACATATTCCCTGGTGTCTAGGCCTAGGCCTGTGCTCCCATTGTATAAACACCCCTCAATGTAAACATTTATACACATTTATATAAATATTTATGTAAATTTATAAATATTTTATAAACATTTATAAATATTTATACAACCAAACTATGTTAATATATAAAAGTTTAAGATAAACTTAATAGTATAATAAACATCCTAAGAAAACTTATGCAACATTTTCAACATCGAAGCCAAAAGATTAAAAAAAAAATTAAGACCTTTCAAGCACATTTATACAAATTTATAAATATCTATACACATTTATATATATTTATAAATATTTATGCACATTTATAAAAAATAATAAATATATAATTACATTTATACATATTTGTCTATATGTATGCATATTTATACATATTTATAAATATTTATATAATTAATACATATGTATAAACAATTAAACAAATTTATCAAAATTAATACACATTTATACATATTGATAAACATTTATGTATTTTTATCAACATTTACACATTTATATATATTTATGCACATTTATATATATTTATACACATTTATACATATTAATAAACATTTATGAATTTTTATCAATATTTATACATATTAATACACATTTATATATATTTATGCACATTTATATATGCTTATATATATTTATTAATATTTATACACATTTTCAAAAAAATATTTATGAAAATGTTTGGTTCCAATGTAGAGCATGGACTCGGGTTAGGGAGTTACTTTGTCCAAAAGTGTTGTTGTTGGTCCTCCTTGCATTTCAGTCTCTGACAGGTGTAGGTGTATTTGGTGGGGCATTCAACTTAATTAAAAACCATTAGCTCTCACACAAAGTTGTTCATGGAATGACAAGGGTGTCTCGCTCATAAAAGACTTATTGATTGGCAATAAGATAGAGACTTCGGCGGAGATTCAAAGCAAATTTGGCATTCCATCTTCTCAGAAAAAACTTACACCTTGATTATCAAGGTTGTTTGTATATACTTCGCAGGCAAGCTGATAAAGAATGTTGAATTTCTTAAACATTTGAAGTGGTAAGATGGTACAACCCTCATGAAAGCATCCACTAAACAAATTTATAATATGATGAAAGATAATTCATTAGTTCTTAATTGCTTAAATAAGTTATAGGGCCTTGAATGGCCGGACTCCAAATGACACTTTAGCCTTGACTTCCATTGGCACCAAACCATTGAACCAAAAAAATGTTGCTTTAGATGGCTTGTGTTGCTTAAGAAATTTGTTGTCAACCCAGTTTTATCCTCGGTGAGTGTTACCCCTCTCTATTGTCCTTTATGTCATGTGCCTGAGACTATTGAACATATTATCTTTTCTTGCAAATTTGCTTCTCTTGTTTGATCATTGTTTTTTGGTTCTCCCATTACTTGGAATACTAGACCAAGTCTTACTTGGATTGAAGTTCTTGTTGGATTTGTTGATGAATTTGATGCTAATCTTAATAAATCATTGTCTTCCCTTACAACTAAAGTTCTTTGGCTCCTCTGGAAAAGAAGAAATGATGAAGTTTTTCAAGGTAAGATGAGTCACTTACTGAGTTCAATATGGAACTCACACATTACTTTATCATGTCCAAGGTATCTGTTGTCCAAGAAATTCCCAAGAAAAAATTTATGATCTTAGCTCAAGAAGGTGCCAAGATTATTTACAAATTTGACAACCAACCAACCCATTACTTCAATACTTACAGTGATATGTTAGACCAAAAAGAATTGGAGACTCTCAGGTAGCTGATTAAAGACAAAGGCATAAATGTTGATAAAAAGAATGAGGAGATTATGAGGACCCATGGACCCGATGCATCCAGCTGGGATGCAACAACAGAAACTCCACAAGCAGTTGATCCTCTAAATGTTGATGTGACCAACCAAGATGACTGTAGCAATAGTATTCTTGGGCCTTGGTACCCCTAATATTCTTCATTTTTGTGTAGGGTGTTCAAACAAGCACTGATGTTCAATTTGTGTAGGTTGTTTAAATTAGCATTGATGTTCAAAAAGAGGAGATCGAAAACCGAGAGATTAAGCAAAATAAGTAAACATGTTATGCTACAACATCAGGGGTCCCAAGGCCCAACAATATTATTGCTAGTCATCTTGGTCGGTCACATCAACACCTAGAAGATGAATTGCTTGTTGGGTGCATCGGGTCCACGGGTCCTCTCTCTCTCTCTCTCCCTCTCTCTCTCTCTATATCAACATTTATGCCTTTGTCCTTTAATCAAGACAGTCTCCAAATCATTTGGAAATTTTGTGTAGTGTGTTTAAATAAGCATTGATGTTCAATTTGTGTAGGGTGTTAAAAATAGCATTGATGTTCAATTTGTGTAGGGTGATTAAACTAGCACTGATGTTCAAAAAGAGGAGATCGACTGTTTATACATCCGAGAGATTAAGCAAAATAAGTAAACATGTTATTTTTTTATTTACACAGAATAAAAGTAAAAATTTAGTTATACACCAAAGAAAAAAGATAGCTAAAGTTTATTTATACACAAAAAACCAAAGATCATAATTCCTTCAAGCATACATTAGACCACACAATAAATTATAATTTTAGTTCATACCATAAAAACTAAATTAAAAAAAATATCTTCCAAACACAACAAATAAAGTAAATGATAAATTTTTAATCAAACACACAATCCACAAAAGTAAAATGTGAAAGCCGAAATTCAAACATACTTCATTCACATAGTTAGTATAAACATGCATGAAGTCAACACTTAAATTCAAATATGTTAAAAGTCCAAACATACATATTAAGTAAATTCTAAGTGTTTTTTTATTGGTAAGTAAATGCTAGAGTTATAAAACATGCTAAAACTACAAATGTACTTCACATTAGAGTTTTTCTCAAGTACACATTGAATAATTCACACAAATAAAATGGAAGTCAATACACAAACACTAATTCAATTTTAATGCAAGTTATATCACATTTGACACACATAGAATGTGAATAACAAAGTTACAAACACATTTCACACAAAATGAATACCAAAATCTCACTCAAACAAATGATTGGATGCCAAGTACATAGAAAGTGAATAGCTGAAGATTGAACACGCTTCACAATTCACACACATATAGTAAATAACAAAGTCAGTAGTTCATGCACATATCATTCACATAGACTGGCTAATAAAATTAATCCATACGTATTCACACTTAAAATGGATACCAAAAACTCAATCAAACAATAAAGTGATGTCAAAGTAAACAATAAGTGCACATGTAAATGCTTACAAATCAAACAAACATACACTTCATACAAATGATAAATACAACCAAAGAGAAATCAATTTTAAACATACAAAGTAAATAAAGAATAAATCAATGCCAACATTCAAACCCACACTTCACACAAACAATATACATATATCACATAAATTCAAGTGAATGTAAAAATTCAAACACATTTAATCAAACAATAAATTGATTCTAAAAATGCTAATGACTACAATATTTTACTAAAACTAAAGAATATTTTGAAGCTTGATATTTTCAATGCACCATTTAAAAGGTTAATTCATTTTACATGATAAAAGAAGTCAAATAAAAATAAAGAAATACGGTAAATTTTATGATTTTTTTTTTTTAAAAACACCAACACAAACAAGGCTTGAGGAATAACCAATTGGCCATACATTTCAACCTTTAAAATGGTCATGGCCAATCCTCAGAGCCCGCCAATTCCTATTCCTCACAGCCCTAGGAAGTGTGCAATTCAACCCCTTCCAAATAAAAATCATTAGCATTAAACAACAAAACAATTTACATATTACATTTATTGAAGCAAACGGACTTCAACAACCCATTGTAAAATGCAAATTTTTTAAAATTTTAGATTCTAATCATTTTCTAAGATTTTATGAAGCATTCTTATTGTAGTAAACTAGAATAGTTTACAAACCACTTTTTTTTAAAGTAAACCAACCTCAAATACCCTTCCTTTCTAAAATGCAATTTTTTAAATGAAATTTTAGATTCTAAACATTCTCTAACATTTTAATAAATCATTTCAATTGCAGTCGATCTTGATTTACTTCAGACAACCCATTGTAAAATGCAAATTTTTTAAAATTTTAGATTTTAATCATTTTCTAAGATTTTATGAAGCATTCTTATTGTAGTAAACTAGAATAGTTTACAAACCACTTTTTTTTAAAGTATACCAACCTCAAATACCCTTCCTTTCTAAAATGCAATTTTTTAAATGAAATTTTAGATTCTAAACATTCTCTAACATTTTAATAAATCATTTCAATTGCAGTCGATCTTGATTTAGTTCTTCCTTCAAGCTACCAAATATTTCTAGCCACTAACAGCATGCCAAACATCCAACATCAACAATGGTTTAAATTTATATGAATTTCCCTGCCAATAAAAGATACAATAATTAAACATACTGTAATTAAAACAAAACTATAACAGAAAGATAAGAATTTAATAAAACTACACCAATAATTGCCCAATACCGCAAAATCTTTTAGAAAGGCCAAAAACCAGCAAAAAGAATAAAACGAAAAATGAAACTATAAATCTAAACAAAAAGTAATACTTGCTGAAAGTTTTCTAAGTGGACTTAACCTTGGAGAAAATTTTGTGGTTAAGCGCGCTTGAGTTGGAGAAGTACTAGGATGGGTGACCTCCCATAGCTTGGTGTGGAAAATATCTCCTACCTATCAAGCTATAAATCTACTTAATTCTTATATACGCAATAGTGATTTCGACAAAGAAACCTCATGTAAGTTTAGCAAAAGAAGTAGAAATAGATGGCAAGTCATTGGTATACAATACCATTTTCTATTCTTTATCCGGTCTAATACAATAGGGTATGACTGATCTGTTCTGACTAACATCAAATGATACACCCACTACCTTTTTTTTGAAATGAAGTAAACTAACATCTGCACTATTAAAGAGTTGCTTTTAGCATGAAACAACATTTTCTAAACTAAACTTTTTTGGGATTGAAAGCCCCCAGGAAAAAGTGCAGATTTATTCCAACTCTTTAAATTCATTTAATGTCTGAGGTTGAAAGAGGCTCAAAACATTTTTTCATAGCACAGTGAAAAAACTTTTTTGCATGAGCAGCAAAGTTAACAAGAATCCACCTCTTATTTTTCTAAAGATATATACATTGACTGGCCCAAGTACCCATCAAGGGCTACAGAACAGCAGAGTTCCTGCTAAAGGCTGGAAAAACAGTTATGTTGTTGGTGTTATGTGATATGTTTTGTATACACGAAACTAGAAGTCCTTCTAAGTCAAAACACTGCTAGTTGAGTCTGGAGTATTTTATTTGAAACATAATTTTTAACCTTGACCTACACGACTTGTAGAATACCAATATTGTATCGTGTTATTATGTCTGCCAAAAAATAATCAAGCATAAATAATATTAATATTAGAACCAGCTGTAACTGTGTGCCAAATAGAATTCATGAGTATAAACTTCTGCCTACAAAAGATATCAAATTTGTTGCAAATAGACTAAAGCTACAAATAATTGAAGACATATTTGTAAAACAATTTTGTAGATAAGCAAATAACATCAAAAGATACTATTTCTTATAGATTCTGGTGCTCAAACATGTTACATAAAGGGGATACAAACATCTGACAACTCACCTTTGGTAACAATCATTTACTACAAATATTTTCACAATCCCATTGATGAAACCTTTCTTGCCAACTAGGATTCTAACTTCTTATCTGTAGAAAAGAACAACAAGTCAGGAGCAGCATTGCTGCACACTGCAGTAAGGCACCACTAGGCACCTTTGGAGGGGAAGAAAAATGATTTTGGGAACATTGTTGGAGTGGGAAATCTCTATTTGTAAACTAGACTTGGAGGAATTACAAAACTATTATGCAAAGGGATGGTTATATAGAGAGGAACGTAATCTACAAGCCAGTCAAACAAGTATAATTGATCTGTTCTGATGAGCAAAAGCTTACCCTGTGGCTTATTTTTGGATTACAGACATAAGTATAGTCATACTGTCAATAAAATTTAACCTTTAACACAACACCCTTACTGATAAACAAAAGCAAACAAAAGACACCTCCATCGGCTACTTTATGCTTTCAAAAATGAGGTGTCTTAGAAAATATCTCAGTTATGACATTATGATTCCACAAATAATAATAAAATGTAGTCCTGGTATTTGATATCTATAATAAAAATAAGAAATATGGTATAATAATCGATATGCTTTATACTTTGCTATCATAACTGGCAGAATGATCTGAACTCCCTGGAAGACTGGGTGCGGAGGCAAAGGCGAGATGTGGATGCCTGCAGGAAGCTCATCCTGGGCCTGTGGATGCCCGGTGGATGCATTGGCATCCACAGGCCCATCCACATCGCCTCTGCACACATCCGAAAGCCTCCAGCCACAAAAACATCAGTATTGACGTTAAAAAGCTGCTTTTCAATTATTCTGCCCAGATTATATATCAAACTTTATAACAAATAACAAATATTTTTGTAGACTTAAGAGAAAACCCCAATATTTTATATGCGATGTATTTCTCGGGCCCCACACTATTGATAGCTGATAGTAAAGTCATTGGGAAATACAGTTCTGGTAATGCTATATAAAATTTAATAAAAATGCCCAGGCTTATATCCTTCAAACATGAATTATTATATTCAAAATATATGTGCTAGTAATATATTTCCATGTGCCAATAATATAAATTTTGAAGTATCATACTATCAAATGATTTAATTTTGTATATTTCTTGCATTTGTTTGCATATATATATATAAACGCATCCAAAACCCTCAAAAAAAAAATTCCACGCATCCAATTTTCACACCCGGATCCATATGCGCACCCGAATCGATAACTTAGTAAAACTAACAAAAGTAATAAACCATGTAATGGTTGTTTTTGTATGTCTGTCTACATATACACACATATACCTTTAATGAATTAATATTAACTCGCATCTCAAAAACACATCTCATGCACAATCAATCTTGATTCTTAACTCATATCTCAAGAAAATATCTCATGCACAATTCATATATATTCAAAAACAAAAATTGTGCTCTGTTATTGAAATTGTAAATCCAAGAAATTATCTTACTAAGTTTACTAAAAACTCAAAGTCTACAAAGTTCAGGAACGTTGTCAAATCCTAATTTCAGTAGGACTGCACTAAATTCTTTACTTAGTTGGGAAACTTGCATTAAGATAATTTTGTTGATTGACTAAAATTTGTTCCATCCCTTAAATCCTATGATACCGATGCGCCTGGGTATATGCTGGATGCGGAAGCGGATGCTGATTCCGGCGCGGATGCCCTGTGGATGCCGGCCAGAAGCCGGATGCCTGGGATGAGCTTCCGGCCAGCATCCACAGAGCATTCGGGCGCATCTATGACTGGTTATCGTAATTGCAATTAAACATGTTGATTATGAAATCATTATATCAAATAGAAACTGAGTCTTTTAAATTCTGGGAAAAAATTACTAAATAAGTCACTGCGTTGTGTTTGCATACGTATTCTATATGGATATGGGTATGATAGAACATGAATATGGATCGAATATAGTGGTTGCTTGTACACAAAGTTCTACCAAACTAGAAGGTGCTGGTGACGTAGTTGATTGTGTTGCATCCAAGTCAAACATTTAAACTTTTAAGAATCCCTAATTTTTGCATAAATCTACTTACGCAAAAACAAGTAGAGCACAAGAATGTGAGTTGATTTTGGGCATTTATAATCATATTGTGTTCATTGTTGTGTGGTCTTTGCCATGCCCTTATCGAATTGTTTAAACCTATTTTCTTTTAAGAGTTGGGTGGGTTTGCTATGATCAAAGGGGGGCTATTGTTTTTCATAATTGCTTTGTATTTTATTGTAACAAAAAATATCTTCTCCAATGATCTATTGTATTTAATTTCATTAGTTTCCCTTTTATATTGTTTTTTAAAAAATATTTGTAATTTTATTTATGTTTTTTTTTAATAGTTATTATTGTTTTATTATTTCTATGACTGGTTATTCAAATGATTTATTTTTGTATATTACTTGCATTTCTTTGCATATATATCTTACAAAAAATATATATATATTTATTTATGTTTATTTCTTTTTTTAATAGTTATTATTGTTTTATTATTTCTATGACTGGTTATTCAAATGATTTATTTTTGTATATTTCTTGCATATATATATATATATATATATATATATATATATATATAAGCATCCAAATGCATCCGCACCCAAATCGGCAACTTAGCTTAAATCCTTATATAGTTCTAATGAATCTCTCATTTCTCCTATTATAGGGCAGAAGAATAATCTGTACAACAGTGACTCTCTAAATCCTCTAACGGTGGTCCTATCTTCAAATCCTCTTTAAAAAATTTTGTAGGAATTGATTACTATTCTACCAAGGGAACTCCTCATGCTCTTGTCATGATAATTAGCCTTTGCTTGCACATATATATGATGTGAAATAACACTGCATGCCTGAATCTAACTCGTTGATTCCTGTTCTGCATTTAGTTTGACACTCTATATATCATATTCCAACATTTCTAATAGATAACTTAAAGTTTTGTTTGACAGAAATATGGACTGAGACAACGCAGCCAAGGAGATGTGGAACAGTGTAATTAACTTAGTTAACTTTTTAACCCCATCTGAAAATGTTACATAGCTTTAACCACAGCTGATAAATGTTATTGATCAGTCAGTGCACATAGAATGGCTCCACATGCAACCAAAACCATCCTAGATGAGCTTCAAAGGTCTGTATTTTGGCTCTGTTTTCTGTATTCTGTTTTATATTTTCTATGTTGTGACAAGACAATATTTTTTTCTTCAAAGATCTGGAATTTACTCGCGCACATCGGAGAGAAAGACCGCTGGAGTTTGCTTGTTTTGCTCATAAGCCCTAACTTTTCCCTGCCTTTCCGCACTAATTATCCACCTCTGCACCTTTTCCAGGCGGAACCACGGGGAAATATTTCCTCTTTTACTTCCTGTCTACCCCACTTTTTCGTAAACTGTTCGCCTGGACCCGAAAATTTTATAAATTTTGGCTTGAAAAAAGGGGAATTGGAATTTGTAATTCCAATTCCACCTTTTTAAGAGGAAGATTATAATTCCCAAAATAGGCCAAAATGGGAATTTGAAATTCTCAATTCCAATTCCGGTTGAGTTACCAAACTGCGTATTTGGTGAATTCAGCATTACAAATTTTCTAATTCCAGTCTAATTCCCGTTACCAAATTATAGTTTTGTTTGACAGAAAATATGGACTGAGACAATGCAGCCAAGGAGGTGTGGAACAGTGTAATTAACTTAGTTAACTTTGTAACCCCATCTGAAAATGTTACATAGCTTTAGCCACAGCTGAAAAATGTTATTGATCAGTCAGTGCATATAGAATGGCTCCACATGCAGCCAAAACCATCCTAGGTGAGCTTCAAAGGTCTGTATTTTGGCTCCGTTTTCTGTAGTCTGTTTTATATTTTCTGTCTTGTGACAAGACAATATATTTTTCTTCAAAGATCTGGAATTTCCAGTGTGAGAAAAACACATGTCTGCTGGTAAGAAAGCAGACCTTTTCTAAAAACACAAATCAAAAGTAATTTAAGCTTTTGGAGTATCTATACAGCTAGATGTTCTTCAGGTCTTATATTTCGATGCTAGGTGATTTAAACTAATGGTTGATTGTAGTCCCGAGGATTCATTCTTCTCTGTATAGTGTATTGTCCGAACGATTATGGTTAGAGACCATATTGGTATTTTACTTGCTTTTTGTGTTTGCGTAAATAATGGTGTTCCAACATTTCTAAATGTCAATGGCAAGAAAATTAAATTTCATAGCTGGATACTTACATGTATCTGATCAAATTATTTCTTGGCAATCGTGCTTCTACAAAAATGATTTCATTTGGTACAGTATTCGTGCTTTTCTTAATTAAGTATGGGCATCATGTTCTAACAGTAGATAGTTTTTTTAGCCGTGGGTTTTCTTTTTGGGTTCATTGTTTAAACCAAAACTTGCAGAATGGGCTTAAAGGATTTGTTAAAGAAATATTTGAAGAGATCCCATCCAATCTTAGGGATGAAAGCATCCCTTACATATGACGCCACAACTTCTAGGTGGTTTGTTAACACATCTTTGCCTGATGCCTTCTTAAACCTTTTGACAACCCAATAAATTGGTTTATCAAATCTTATGAAGCAGGGTGTTAAGATAATTTGGAAGATAATTATGAGGAGGATAAAACTAGAGTTTTGACGAGCACAAATATTCAGGACACAAAAACACTTAAATATAGAAATGGAAAACAAAAACCCTAAGGCCTTTAGATATATGAACCCTTAAAATTAGGCCAGACTCCTTTCTGGCCCGGATGCAATGATTCACAAGCTCAAATAATTAAGTATGGGCATCAAGTTCTAACAGTAGATAGTTTTTATAGCCGCGGGTTTTCTTTTTGGGTTCATTGTTTAAACCAAAACTTGCAGAATGGGCTTGATGGATTTGTTAAAGAAACATTTGAAGAGACCCCATCCAATCTTAGGGATGAAAGCATCCCTTACATATGATGCCACAACTTCTAGGCAGTTTGTTAAAAAACCTTTACCTGATGCCTTCTTAAACCTTTTGGACAACCCAAGAAATTGGTCTATTAAATCTTGTGAAGCAAAACAATTAAATATAGAAATGGAAAACAAAAACCCTAGAGCCTTTAGATATATGAACCCTTAAAATTAGGCCACACTCCTTTTTGGCCTGGATGCAATGATTCATAAGCTCAGATAACAATGCACCATACATAGGCCTCTCTCTTATGTAAATCACTTGTTCAATTCGGAGAAGTTTTCCACTGTTCCAAATTGTGGATAGCTCCACAATCTACATTCATAACTTTTCATACCTGTTGATATGAGTTTTACTCCACTACAACATGTAGAACTAAGTACTCAATATTCCGAATAGAGTACCAAATCTACAACTCTCTCTTGAACAAAGACACCTTATATGCTAAAGATTTGCAAAGAAACATCACTAAGGCAACTCCAAGGTTCCTTCAAATTATGGATACTCAGTAGTAATGATGTGATATGTTGGGATCACGAGGGGACTTACGCTAGTTCTCTAAGGTTTTACCAACTGGATTTTGAATGGCTTGGCTTCACAATGTGCAATGTGCTTGGCTAATTCTTGCTTGCTATGAACTTGAACTTGTGAATCTAGACTACTTTCTACTTCTCTCCTAGGATGCAAAGGCTTGTGGATATCTTCGTGACTCTACTAGATGTGTTCTTATCAACTCCACCCACCTAATGCAATCTTTTAAGGTATACTTGAAAGATCAATGGATGCAAATTATTGAGCGAGTGCTAATTGAAGTTAAGCTTATGATTTATGTCATTTGACCATGCAAGGTGTACTTACAAGCAGCAAGCAACTAGTGGTTAAAAGGTAGAAATTGAAGCCTTGGGTCGATCTAATTTGATTTCAAGCCTTGAAATTGTTGAAGGTGACTGAAGTCAGGATGCTAATTGCTGGTAAACATTATAATCAGACCTCTTTTGGCATGAAATTTGCATGAAACTTTAAAGAGAATCGATTTCTATCATCGCCTAAATGTATCCCTACAACAGAAATGATCAAGAACTTCTTCAATCTGCCCTTTCGCTGGTTCCAATCTCTCTTGACATACCTGCAATCAGTGTTTGAAATGATTTTCTTTGAATTGTTTGAAATAGCCATTTTATATAGTTGCTCTTGTTGAATCAATTTTTCTTTCAATGCTACGAAAATTGAATTTTTGCCAACGAATATTTAATGGCAACATTGATGATGGATCCCTTCTTTTGCATTGAATTTATGGTATTCTCATTAAATTTAATCTTCTTGCATTTGAATTTATCCTCCTTGCACTGGATCGAACTCCTCTCCATGTACATGCAAATGCAATTCTTCATTAAATTTGGGCCTTCCCTGGTTAAGTTTGAGGGTTATCAGACCAGATTTGAGGTTCCTCCTTTAACTTTAGGCTAAGTAACTGGTTCGGTTGCGGTTGTGGATGCGGATGCGAGTACAAGAACCCAGTACGCGGATATGTGAAATTTTTTTGGGGGGGTTTTGGGTGCGTTTGGGTATATATATACAAAAATGCAAGAAATATACAGAATTAAATCATTTGATAGTACTATACTTCATCATTGAAAGATCAATGGATGCAAATTATTGAGCGAGTGCTAATTGAAGTATCTAACTACTAAAGATAAATATTAAATGCCAATTGATAGTATCTAACTAGAGCTTCCATCGCAAATCATTCATTCAGTCTATCCATGGGGATTAATTCCTGCCCCCCCTTCCTCGTGCCCTCTCTCTACCACACCCTCTGCCTCTAAAACGTAAATCCCCTCCACCTCAATCATTACTACCAATTCTATCTTGACCACTGTCTTGGCCCTACGAAAGCCATTGTCTTTAAAATTACTACCATAACCAAACCTGCCCTCCCCACCCTTGACGTCTCATGGCATTGTCATTAAAACTACCATTGTCATATTCTCACTAGATCTATCCCTGCCACGTCCTTGACCTTGAGGAGGGAGATAACCATCACGCATGCCAAAATCATTATAGTTGGTATTGTTAATGCAGAAGCTCCTACATCCCGATTGTGATAGTGAGAAGCAGCAATACTTCCCTTCAAAGTTCCCCTTCCAAGAGCACAACCTTTGCCCAATACAAATTAAGAAATCTTTCCCTCATCCAGGCATCCTGTGAGCTTCCAACCACATCAACTTCCACCTCCGGCCAATGACTGAGAACGTCCACTAACTTAGAATTTAGGAGGCTTTGTATTAAATTTGAGGCCATGGCTATTGATTTTTAGGCCCGATGTTTGAGAGTTTCAAACTGCCTTATTGATCCTATGAATGAATTTGGAGGCCATATGTTATAGATCTAAAGATATACGTTTGACGAAATGGGGCCTATTGTTGAAATAGTGCCATACATTTTGAATTTAGGCCTTCAGTACAGTGGATAAAGTGTTATGGTAAATCGATGTTGTTATCTTAAACAGAGGAGATGAAAGCTCTTTATATAGATTTACAAAGACGAAGATGATGTACAATCGTTAACTAAAGATGAAAATAGAAACTACCTAATAAACTAAGGGCTAACAAAGATGTCCATTAAAGCAACATTATAGTATTCTAATACCATGATTGTGTCGGAAATGCGCGCAGAACCGTCATCAACCCTAGCCGCCACTGGTCACAAAAGAGAGACCGATGCAAACCAAAAAAGCAGAGCCGAAAGAGGGCACAAGCCAACGCGGGCCAAAAAAACCGACGCCCAAAGAAGCTAAAAAAAGTAGAACAAATACCCTCAACAAAGCACAATCGCACAATGAAAAATAGTGAGAAAAATCACGTCGAACAAAACACATTTTTCAAAACATGCAATCTACAAAAAAATGCGTGTAAACCCTTATGCAGAGAAACAGATAATTTTTAAGGAAAATTTATTAAAACCTAACAAATAATTTAAGGAAAAAATTATTTAAAAAACTGCAAAAAAAATTTGGGGAAAAATTATAAAACCATTTGCATACTGAACTTCAAAAACCCTCGATTTTTTTTAAATCGAGCAAAATACACGAAACCCTACCATGATTGTGTTGGAAATGCGCGCAGAACCGTCATCAACCCTAGCCGCCACTGGTCACAAAAGAGAGACCGATGCAAACCAAAAAAGCAGAGCCGAAAGAGGGCACAAGCCAACGCGGGCCAAGAAAACCAACGCCCAAAGAAGCTAAAAAACGTAGAACAAATACCCTCAACAAAGCACAATCGCACAATGAAAAATAGTGAGAAAAATCACGTCGAACAAAACACGTTTTTCAAAAGATGCAATCTGCAAAAAAATGCAGGTAAACCCTTACGCAAAGAAATAGGAAGTGGCATCGCAAGAAGGCAAAAAAAATGGCACCAAAAGAGCGCACCAAGGCAAAACGTGACGACAGGCACGAGCAAAGTCGCGTGTATGCAAACAAGATCGCACAGGTTAAAAAAACGGTTGTGACACGGCATAGAAAGCCCTCAACCGGGACTGACCAAACCTTGGAAAATCCTCCACGAAAAAAGCTACAATGAATTCAAAAAACCTCCAACTATAATTTTTCAAAAAAAAAACGAAAAAAAATTTCTGGGAAAAATTCCAGATCAGAAGATGCTCACTACTTTGTTTATTAAGAAATTCACAAAATTCTAAAAAATCCCATCGGCTTTGATACCATGTTATGGTAAATCAATGTTGTTATATTTAATAGAGGAGATGAAAGCTCCTTATATATATTTACAAAGACGAAGACGAAGTTTCTAAAAGAAACAGTCGTGAACTAAAGATGAAAATAGAAACTACCTTTACTAAAAAAATCACAAAATTCTAAAAAATCTCATCGGCTCTGATACCATGTTATAGTAAATCAATGTTGTTATATTAAATTGAGGAGATGAAAGCTCCTTATATATATTTACAAAGACAAAGACCATGTTTCTAAAAGAAACAGTTGTGAACTAAAGATGAAAATAGAAACTACCTAATAAACTAAAGACTAACTAAGATGACCATTAAAGAAACATTACAATATTCTAATATAAAGGGCCTGCATACAGATTTTAACAGCCTCATGTTACAATTTGAGGCCATACTCATGTTCTTGAAGCCTACACATTTCATTTACAGGTCTGATCTCACTACCTTGCGCCTAGATTTAGGGCTGCATTTATGGATTTTAAGGCCTGGCTTATAGGCTCAAGACCATATGTTTCATGTATAGGGCCTAAGCTTTGAGCCCACACATTATGTTTACGAGGCCTAGCTCATTTAAATATAGGCCCGCGCGTTTCAGATTTAGGGCTTTCTTATTGAGCTTAAGTCAGATTTAAGCCCCATCCTTTGGGTTTAGGACTTATAAGTTTGAAATGGAGGCCTATTTTATTAAATTCAAACCCATACGTTATGCTAATGAGGTTGCACGTTTGCTATAGGCACCAAATTTAGGTTTGATCTAGGGAATTTGAACCCACGCGTTGGAGATAAGGGGGCCCATATGTTTCGCTTACAAGATCTGGGTCTGCTATATCAAAATTAGGGCCTAATTTAGGACTCAAGCCCACATGCTAGCAATTATGGGTCACACGTTTGGCTTATAAGTCTTATAGGACTGATCATAAGACCTTACGTCCAGATTGGGGCTTTGTATTTGGTTTAAGACCCACACGTTTCATTCTATAGGCCTATGCATTTGAAAATTAGAGCCGCGCGCGCTTGATTAGTGGTCAGATTTAGGCCCATTCTCATTGGATTTAGGCCTGATCTTAACAAATCAAGCCCACACATCTCATAATGAGGCTGCATTTGGGCCTTAATTCAACGAATTCAAGATGTAGTTCATGGTTTGAGGCCCCCACATTACCTTATAGGGCCTGATTTAGATCTCTAGGTCTATACGTTTGAATTATAGGTCTGATTAGGCGTCTTCATTGATTTTGGGCTCAGACTTGGAACTCAGAGCCACATGTTTGGCTAATGTTTGGCTATAGGGCTGGATTCATTGAGTTTATGCCCAAATTTAATGAGTCAAAGTCTACAGTTTCATTTTATAGCATATTTGCATCGAGTTTAGGCTCCACCCTAGAGTTTAGAAACACAAGTCTCATTCTAGCGCCCTGACTTAGGACTTATCTTGCATCGAAATTGGGCTTAGGATTAGCAAATCAGGCCTAAACATTACACCATTAGGCTCTGCTGATTGGTGCAGCTTCATGCATTTAATTATAAGGGTTGCAAGTTCAATGTTGAGTATATATTGTCCCCGATCTCGCAGTAAGCCAGCATGGGGCCTGATTAGTCTATCTCCCCCATCCGGATAGGCTTAAGGCTTCTTTTAGAGGATGTCAGCCAGTCACACGCTTCAGTGAGCGAGATTTTATTATTTGGGCTCATTTTATAAAGTAAAGTCACTTTACTTTATAAAAAGATATTATAAAGTCACTTTATGACTTTAAGTTACTTTATTTTATAAAAGTGACTTAAAGTAACTTAAGTGGGCAACTTTATTCCACATTGCTTAAGTTGGGGAGTTTTCCCTCACTTCGAGGATATAAATGAGCATATCTTTCTTGGGAAAAGCACGATGAAAATAATATAAAAAAAAGTTATTAAATTCTGGTTGCTCACGTGACTGGTTATACCTTTCTTGAGGACACAAACCCTTAAGGAGAGAATTGAAAGGTTGGACGTAGCCCCAGCATTTCAACAAGGTGGAATCACTGTAGATTTCACATTCAAGCTTAATGTGTAAGTAGATGATCAAATATCACTGTAATAACATTTCGATTTAATCAGCAAATCTCCATAGTTGCTATCGTTGTGGTTTATCAGTCAAAATCTAAGTATTCAGAACTGCGAAACACCTTTGGCAAGAACATTGAATGCTATCACAAACGCATACTGGGAAATATTCTTCCTGCCTATTCCACGCAGTCTGTTCCAGTATCTGAGAGTTGCCGAAGTATTTATCCTTCCTGCCTATTCCACGCAATCTGTTTCAGAACCACAGAGTTGCCTAAGTATTTATCCTTCCTGCCTATTCCACGCAATCTGTTTCAGAACCACAGAGTTGCCTAAGTGCTTGACGCGGGTTGTTAAATAACGGTGGGACTGCTGGAACGATGGAATGATTAGTAGTAGGGATTGTTAATGTGGGGTGTATCATCTCACACACCATTGATAGAGGACACGGGCAGTCAAGGAATAGTAGAGACAACTTGCTCGCAATCCACCAGTGCTACGCAGGTTAGCATCCACCCGCATTCACCCGTGTCACATCAGGTAGCAGAGAGAAGTCACCACGGGAGGTCAGCGTATAACCCCAGCTTGGCTACAAGTCATCTCCTTGGCTCTATTTATCGGGCCCGTTTTTCTGAGAGGTCACAGCTTGTAGGGGAGGACGTGAAGTTTCAGGGAGTGTCCACCTCGACCCAGCACAACGCCATTAACAACAGACAGGTTCAGCACTGAACGCCATACAACCAGGTGCATGTTGTTACTAGTGTCCTTGTAGACTTTATTGTTGGTAACATTACTGTCTGGATTAAACTTGCAATAAAATTTATTTACTTGGCTGAAACTATATTTTGTATTAAATCATTGCAATACCAAATCATTAAATGGTTGTAACTACACGTCTATTATTGGTTACGAATGTATGTTGAATGTGTTTAGTGAATTTATGTTCTGCATTGCCTCCATGTGTTGCGAGTTTGAGTGAAGTAACAATTGCATTTACACTCCACAACCACCTAGACTAGTTCAGATTTCGGGAATCAAACTTTATTACAGACAAACTTCATAACAAGACAGATAGAGCCATTACAGATCTTTGGGTCTATACGTTTGAATTATAGGTCTGATCAGGCCTTGTCTTCATCAATTTTGGGCATAGACTTGGAACTCAGAGCCACATGTTTGGCTATAGGGTTGGATTCATTGAGTTTATGCCCAAATTTAATGAGTCAAAGTCAACACTTTTCATTTTATAGCATATTTGCATCGAGTTTAGGCTCCACCCTAGAGTTTAGAGCCACGAGTCTCATTCTAGCCCAGACTTAGGACTTCTCTTGGATCGAAATTGGGCTTAGGATTAGCAAATCGGGCCTACACATTACACCATTAGGCTCTGCTGATTGGTCCAAGCTTCATACGTTTGATTATAAGGGTTGCAAGTTCAATGTTGAGTACATATTTTACAAAATGGCGCTGCTTATTGAGGTTGATCGAACCTTAGGAAGGGGCCCCATGATTGGTTGTAAATCCTCCATACCTTTGTCTAGCATTGCCTCCCATCTCTCACTGAATTCAAGTTTCCACTTAGATCAAACCCCTTGGCCCCACTTGCCAATAAATGTAATTCACTCCATTGCCACTTGAGGGAGTTGATTCCACCTTTCTATCTAGCAAGCTACAACTTGAGGGAGTGGATTCCACCTTTTCATCTGGCAAACCGCCACTTGAGGGAGTGGATTTCACCTTTTCATCTAGCAAGCTACCACTTAAGGGAGTGGATTCCACCTTTTCATCTGGCAAGCGATTTTTAAACACAACCTTACTTCCCCTTTTTAATGCCAATGACTAGCTCGACTCAACATTTGACTCTTACCTTCTTGTTCTCATACTTTGCCAATTTTCTGCCATTTTTCAATTTTTGGACATCTTGACTTTTAAGAGGCTCTAGAAAATACGAATTGTTGCCAATCTACTCTACGACCTAAACTTATCAATGTGAAGCAAGAAGAGG
The DNA here is from genome assembly GCA_018584345.1 of Thuja plicata. Taxonomy (NCBI): domain Eukaryota; kingdom Viridiplantae; phylum Streptophyta; class Pinopsida; order Cupressales; family Cupressaceae; genus Thuja; species Thuja plicata. The sequence continues at coordinate 2,202,965 of MU223556.1, read as the reverse complement.
GGGTCCCCATTTGCAATGGAGTGATGGTGTGAAAACCTCACAAGATCTGGCGACTCCACTGGGAAATGTTCCCAAACATTTCAAGGATATAACTAGATCGAAACTTAGAATCTTTGATCAATTCCCTTTTCACCTATCAAACAACTAGGAAATGCACTCAAAACATAAGAAACAACAAAATCGATCTAAGAGCCTCCATCCTTGATTACTCACGTGTGTGCAAGTGTATTCATTCCCTGCTCAACAAGACCATTGAAAAACCTCCCCAAACTCACACAGCTAGTTAGTTGAGGAACCATACTTTAGTTGCTTTCTATAACGTCCCTACAGACATTGCTCTACCTTTAGTAGATTTATGTTGAACTTTTCTATCACATATTGAATAATCTTGGTCTGAGAGTCGAGTCTAGGATCAATGGGAAGCATACCCATTGCCCCGACAAACTCACCTCTCCTTCATACTTTTATAACTTTTGTCATTTAAGGTTGGAGAGCTGCATCCAGGATCAATGGGGAGCATACCCACTGCCCAGACCAACTAACCTTCCTATTACACATTTCTTTACTTTGATATTGCTTGATTCCTTACGATAATTTGTTTTGGCTCACAAGTAGTGAAGCTCATAAATGGATTCCAAAAAGCCACAGTGGCTCGGAAGCAGGCTTAATATCTTTCACTAGCTTTTGGAGACTCCAATGTCTTAGAGTGCTTAAGTGTGAGTAAGATGTTGTAATCGATAGGTACTCAAAACACAACTGTAGCTCTGTTCCAAATTTAGGACAAATCCTTTTAGCAGGTTCAGGCTATTAAGAATAGTCTCCAATCCACGAGTACCTCACATAGAGATATTCAAGAAATGAACTGAACAAATCTGTTAGGAAAACAACAGAGTGCGTTGCATGATACATCGCCTTTCTATCTAGTTGGGATCCCTCTAAACTAACCAAAGCAGAAATACCTAAACTAAAGCAAACTAAACCACTAGGATCAAATACTCCTTGATAGACCTAAGACAACTAAACTACGAACAAACTACCAAACCACTTGACTCAAGGGAGTCAAGACAAACCAACGATAAACTAAGCAAACTAAACCAACAGCTCGAAAGCCACGACATGAGCCACCTGAAAACTTAAACAAACTAACTCAAGACAAACTAAACACTTAACTCCTAAAACACCTAAACGAAAACAGCTGAAAGGAAACCTATTCTTACTATGTATAAAAGGTCCTGCGAGGGAACCTATAAGATGAAATAATGCATGAGAAATTGCCCATTGACTAGCAATGGGACATCCTCTCTAGTTAATGTCTTGAGTTTAAATACATTATCTCCCAAAATTTCAGAAATCTGGTATGGACCTTTCCAGAGCCTGTCAAACTTGTCGTGATCACGTTTCTTCTCATGCACTTTATCCCAGTATAGGACGAAATCCAAGATCCTAAAGGCTTTGAATCTGGCATGCCTGTCAAACCATCTCTTGATTACCCCTTGATGTTTGGCAAACCTATCTAGGGCTTCGTCTCTTTTATCATCTAGTTGCATTAGTTGAGACGAGCAGGTTTGGACCCTGTCTTCGTTTTCTAAATAATCCTGCATAAACTGGAAGATTGGGATTCTCAATTGGACCGAGAAAACTAGGTCTTGTCTGTACACCAAATGATATGGGGAGGTCCCTAAAGAACCCTTGATCCTTGTTCTCTATGCCTAATGAGCAAATTTCAATTGTGTGTGTCAATCTCTCGGGTTCCTGTCCAACAGTTTCTTTATGAGACTCAGTAGGTTCTTGTTTGTAGATTCAGCTAAGCCATTGCCCTGGGGATAATAGTTAGATGAAAACTTTAAAGTAATCCCATGATCAAAAGCCTAGTTAGAGAACTTAAGAGATGAAAATGCAGAACCGTTATCACAAACCAAAGCATGAGGATATCGAAACCTTGTAATAACTCTCTTCAAGAAACTTAATAACAACATTAGTATTGCATAATTTCAGGGCTTGGGCTTCCGTCCACCGAGTACAGTAGTCAGTAGTGGTTAGAATGTACCTGTGTTGTGCAAAGGAAGGGTGATTGATCACACCAATAAAGTCAAGACCCCATTTTGCAAATGGCCTTACTTCAATCATCAGTTGTAGAGGCATCGCAGGATTCCTCCTTCGAGTTGCAGTTGTTTAGCAAATATGACAAGTCTTCATGTGTTTGTGTGTATCCTTGAACAAAGGTTGCCAATCATATCCCAATCTCAGTATCTTGTGTAGTGGCCAAACTTGATCCATGGCCGGTTCCAAACTTATCATGAAAATGTTCTAGGACCCTTCTTGCCTTCATGATTCTATTTGTATAAAATTGATCCTTGCAACATGTATCTTTTTCTTTTCAATTTCAACGCCTTTTCTGTATTGGATTTAAATGTGAAGGACACTTGTGGTTTAGTAGATAACAAATGATATCCGTGTACCATTCATCTGGGCATACATCCTCCATTTCATAGACTTTTTGGAACAAATCGAATCCATCAAAAGCAATCTTTGGCGCGAGCTTTTGTCCTCTGACTATCTTCATTTGTTGAATTTCAATGTCGTATTCCTGGATAATGGCGACCCACTTTCCTCTTCTCTCACCAAGTTTATTTTGCATTAACAATGTCTTTACTACAATGTCCCGATGGCGTGTACCTTGCTCCCCAATATGTAATTCCTGAACTTCTTAATTGCTTTTACGAGTGCGTAAGCCTTCTTTTCAATGTTGGGATACTTCAATTCTATGTATTTTAGTGGCACGCTCATGAAAGCAATGGGATGCTCATCTCTTTCTTCAATTCTTTGCATGAGTATCGATGCGTAAGCATGATTTGAAGCGAATGAGTATAGATAGAATGGCTTAGTATAATTAGGGTTCGCAAGAACTCATGCATTAATGATTGCCCTTTTTATTTCTTCGAAAGCTTCCTTCACCATCGAAGTCCAATCCATTTTAGCGTCTTTCTTGACCATATCGCTCATGGGTTTTACTGTCTCTGCAAATCCTGAAATGAACTTCCTCATGAAATTAATCTTTCTGAAGAAAGATTTCAACTTTCTTACTGCCTGGCAAACTGAGATTCGAAATTGCCTCCACCCTATCTGGATCAATCATTATTCCCTTATCTAAGATCACATGTCGTAACAATTTTCCTTCTGTGACCCCAATCATGCATTTCTTTCGATTGAGGGAGATTCTGAACTTTCTGCATCCTAAAAATACTCTCCTTCGGTCTTCGATATGGTCTTCTCTTTTCTTCGAAAAGATTGTCAAGTCATCCATATAGATGTTAATGCACTTGTCTACCAAATCTTTGAAGACCATCTCCATAGCCCTCTAAAATGTTGCCCCTACATTGATTAAGCCAAATGGCATCCTCCTATAGGC